>QRDG01001270.1:375396-435519 GCA_012064385.1 Puccinellia tenuiflora
CCGTAGTGCATTAGTTAGTGTAGGTTAGTTAGTGCATTAGGTTAGGAAAAATATTTAGTTCGTTAGTTTTTAGAAAAATATTAGTTAGTTAGTGCATTAATTTTAGAAATATTTAGTTAGTTAGTTTTAGAAAAAAATAGCTAGTGTATATACAAATTAATCTTTCTCTGCCAAAGTTAGGGTTAGGGTTTAGGAAAATGCAAATTGTTATTGTTAATGTTATTTAAAAAATACCAAAGTTAGTTCTTTAATTAGTTAGTTAGTTTATTTTTAGTTAGTAAGTTAGTAATTTAAATTTATAGTTAGTAATTTTTTTTAGTTAGTGCATTAGTAATTTTAGTTAGTTAGTTTTAGATTTAGTTAGTTAGTTTTAAAAATTACTATTAGTGTAGTAATTTAGAAGAGTTAGCAAATTTAGCAAAGTTAATTTCTTTAACAAGTTGGAAATTTAGCAAAGCATTGTTATTTGATGATTGTGTTGCAAAGTTAGAAATCAAAATTAATACTCCATAATTAGTTGCAATATTGTTGTTAAGAACTATTTGTTACTACCATAGTTAGTTAGTTTTATTTAGTAATTTAAATTAGTTAGTAGTTTAAATTAGTTAGTAATTTAAATTAGTTAGTAGTATAATTAGGTGTGTAGTTTAGGTACATTTTTGTGTTGTTTTTGTAGTGTAGGAAATTTAGTGGTAGGTAATGTAAGTGTTAGAAATTTAGTGTTAGAAATTTAGTGTTTAGGCAATTTAGTGTTAGATATTTATTAGAAATGTTATTAGAAAAATTTGCTAAGTCAATTTGGAATGATTTCGTGTAGCTTGATTTTGCTGTTCTTCATGCAAGCCGATGATTAGAATAGTCCATTATGCTTGCAAGAAGACCTGTCTATAGAACCAAGGGTAAATGCAAGAACAATGCATTTATTTTCTACTTCGTTCTTATAGGCACTCTTTTTGCTGACTAATGGCTTTGACATATGAGGCTTCAGATGTAAAACCACGTTCCCTATGCTTAGGCTTCATATTTATTTATGATTTTAGGCTTCATATTTGTATAAATAATATTTATTTATGATTTTAGCTTCATATTTGTATAATATATATTTATTTATGATTTAGGCTTCATATTATTACTACAAGTTTTCTGAACGACACGGCAGAGACGGCTCCGAAAATAACTTTCGTATTTTGCAGAAACTATGGAACCACACGGCAGAGATGAAATTGAGGAAAATATCCTCGAGGATATAATCTGCGGCGATGATGAAACAAGTCACTTTCTGAACGACTCCGGTGAGGGGGATGAGTCTCTCAACGCCTGGAAAGAGGCCGAACTCGGCATCTCCGATGAGGGAGAAGCCGACAAGGCAGAAGCCGGCGGCTCCGGTGCAATATTGATTATTACAAACTCCGACGAGGTGCATATATATATTTATATTAATTAATTTAGCCTCTGTTGTCCATATACACATATTAACAGTCTTTCTTCTTTTAGCCATCCGGATCGAGCAAATCCTCTGTGAGGACGAAACGAGGCCCAACCAAAAAGTTGCAGGACAATGTCCGCTACAGGATCGAAGAAGTCGGTGCAGACGGCGAACCCATTGCTCCAATTGATGTTAGACAAAAATTTGTGAAGCAATGCGGTGTTATTGTTAGGGACTACGTCCCGATCACCATCCGAGAATGGAATAAGCCAAGGGATCCTAAAGTTAGCTATATCGGCCCCGAAGGCAAAAGACCGCCTTTTTCAAAAGGTCATGGTTAATTTCACATTGCCGTTGCCAGAGGTGGATCCAGAGGAGGGGGAGCCAGATGAGGAGGAGATGGATGCCCGAAAAAAAGCTCTAGTAGATAAAGTCAAGGCGTGGGCTCTAAGAAGATGGCCGAGCTATTCAACAAATTTAAGAACAGATTGTACACCGACTTCATCTTGAAAGATAAAACTCCGGATTTCGATCGCGGGTATGAGAAGATAAGAGACTACTGGGAAGATTTTGTGAATTACAAGAATCAGAGGAAGCTCAGTTAAAGTCTGCAGTAAACAAGGCAAATGCTGCTAAAAAGAAGTACCACCATACTATGGGGGCTGCTGGCTACGCCTGTTCCATGCCTAAGTGGGACAAACTTGAGGCCGACCTGCTGGCTAAAGGGATCGTTCCAGAGCCTATAAAAGAAGGATGGACCGAACGGACAAGAAATTGGTTTTACGGGCATGGGGGCACATTGGACGCAGAAGGAAAGTGCATATATACCAGAAGACACAAGGATAATCCCCTACTACCCATCGAAGAAATTAGGAAAGCATACAAGGATGTTGAAGAGGGACGGTTCCGTCCCGATAGAGACGATGACGAGCTTTCACGCGCCATTGGGAATAAAGAACATGTGGGACGAACACGAGGCACCAAAGGCTCCAAGCCGTGGAAACATGGGTTTCCCGAGGAAAGGAAAATATTTCCCGATAAAAGTCATCAGAGGAGAAAGGAAAGGGAGGCAAGGGAAGCAATCGCTGCTGCAGACCGGCTGCGTAATATAGAAGAAACAATTAAGCGGCAGCAGGATCAAATGAAGCGGCAGCAGGATCAAATTAACGAACTTAGCCAGCAAGGCACTGCCGGCCTATCTCAGCAGCACGTTGTACAAGCTGCAGTCGATGCTACCGACCCATCATATCGGAAAAGCAGCGTGGCTTCGAGCATGGTCCCGGCACGTGATGATGATGCACTGACGACGGATGCTCTTCGTCGCTACCCAGTGGATGATATCACGGAGAGCACACCTTGTTCAACATAACCATGAAGGTGGCGGTCGGCTATGCCGTACCAATTGGACCTACACCAACTTTCCATTGCTCCCCGGTTCCTCATGGCTACGCTATTGTCGGGGTCGATGAAGTTAGTAAAGGATTTGAGGAGCTGAAGCTGGAACACCCTGCAGGTGAAGATGGGGAGGTGGTTGAACTTGGAGAAGCCAAGAAAGGGACTATTCTATGGCCAAAGGAATTCATCGTGCTTCCAAACTGGCTGCCTCCGCCGCCTCACCACTCTCCACCGCCGCCGCCCTCACCACTCTCCACCGCCTCAGGCGCCGTCTCCGCCGCCTCACCACTCTCCACCGCCGCCGCCTCAGGCGCCGTCTCCGCCGCCTCACCACTCTCCACCGCCGCCGCCTCAGGCGCCGTCTCCGCCGCCTCACCACTCTCCAGAGCAGCCGTCTTCGCCGCCGCGTCAGTCGTCTCCGCCGCCGCGTAAGTCTTCTCCGGCGCCACGTGTGGGTACTCTGGGGTTTGATAAAAACCGATCACCGAAACGTTCAAGGTCACCCCTCCCAAAAGTACCTCATAAGAATCTTGCCAAGAGACCTTATGACTATACGGTGGAGGAAAATAAGGCGATCGCAAAAGGGGAAATGGATAAGTGGTTTGCTAACTTGAAGGCAAAGAAGGCGAAAGCAACAGAGTTCCCCGACACCCCAGAAGAACATGCCGCTGTCGTGAAAATGCTGAAAAATCTAGCCCAACCCCCGCCAAGCTGACACCAGACTATGACCGCTCTATTCTCAAGTCGGTTCGGGCAAATAAAACAGCGGTCGAAGAGTATTAGTGCAAGCCGGAAGATAGTTCCCCAGCTAGGAGAACAGCAAAAACAATCGTGCCCCCGCTCAAAGTGTTTTTCCGATACCAAGGTGGGGTCGAGCAAACCTGCGGCACGGGCAAAAACAATCGATCCGTGAGTTTGTTGCAATGTACGGAGAAGCAGCCGCTGCTCACGGCTTGTCTATTGCTCAGTACTTAGACCAATTACAATTCCACGAAGAAATAGTTCCAAAATACCAATACCGGCACGGGCATCCTCTCGTCAATCTCATGTCAAAGATCTACCAACAAAAATGCGAAGATTGCATAGTTGGTACATGGCAGCCTCAAAGAAAGGGGAAAATTGGATCTACGTGGGATATAAGAACGAGCATTACGGGCATGGAGATGACCACGTAATGATTGAATTTGTGAATTATTTCAGTTATACCAACAAGAAGCCCTTGACAAAGCTATCATCAGCGCCTATTGTCTGTAAGTATTATTTCTGTAGTTAAGTCTCTACCTAGCTCACCTCGTTCATTGCATTTATAATTATCTTACTTATCACTATATTAATTATGCAGAATGAAGATTCTCGAATGCAAAAGAGGACAAATCTATGATATTGGGTTCGTTGATCCAAATACCATTCATGAAAAAAGTCTCCTTGATTTTTACGACCAAACCGAGAATAACTTGGTAAATGCGTTACGGTTCAACGAAGTCAAAAGAGAAATATTATTTCCTTACAACTTCAAGTAAGTGTTATTGTCTTCTACATATTTATTTCGCTTAATTTCTCGATGTTAAGTGTATAATTGATGACTTATGCGTGCGCAGCTTCCACTTTATTCTGCTAATCATTATGCCTGACAAAGGAGTAGTACAAGTCATGGACTCCTTACATAAACCCCTTGAGAAGTGGGCGGACATGCAGGAATGCCTCCAGAGGTAATTTCAATCATTATGGCATTATCGGCAACTTTCCGTTCATTTACTGATAGCAAGTAATTAATATATAACTCCTTTATTCATTTTCTTTGCCGGGCAGGGCTTGGAAACGATTCACCGCCAGGCTAGGGGTGAATGGGCGGAGGAGCTTACATTTCAACCAATAAATGTAAGTACTACTATCTAGATCCGCGCATCTCTTTGATTCTATTTCAATACCATTACCATTTTTTGATCGAACTCTGTTCCCGTAAAGTGCTTGAGCCAGGGAAGCGGGAATCATTTATGTGGATACTACGTCTGCGAGTTCATTCGTCAGACGTGCTGTGAGAAGGGCAGAAGCTTAGAACAACTTAAAGTGCGTATGCAATATTCATAATTTTAGTTTATTGCCATCAATTCTGTTTACTTTCATTCATATATATTGACCCTTTTTTAATTAGATCGAACGGTTGCGGGATGGCCTTCTACCACACGATCGCATACAAGCAATTCAAGAGGAATTTGCCGGATTCTTACTTGCAGAGGTCCTAGATCCAAAAGGAGAATTCTACTCTAAGGTTGAAATTAAATAGGGAGAGTGTAAAAGAGATGTATATATGTAGGACGACGAATGAGATGTGTGTAATATATATATTCGTGGCGATGATGTGTAATAGTGGTTCCTCTTATTTAACTAGTAGTGCCATTTTTGTAGTTCTAAGAAATATTTAATTTAAGTTTTTTAAACATGCATGCATTTTTCATAATTAAATAGGTCTTATTTTCTGAACATTTTGGTATTTTATTCATATTTTTATGAATTATAGAATAAGCATTATTTATTTTTAAATTTAAACAATTTTCTGAAATTTTTGGAAAAAGTAAAATCTGACGGGACAATAGTCCCGGTTCGTATTACGAACCGGGACGAAAGCCCCAGGTCTTTCGTCTCGGTTCGTAATACGAACCGGGACGAAAGCCTCCGCCCCTGCTGCCTGTGGCCGGGCCACGTGCCCCCCCCATTCGTCCCGGTTGGTGTCCCAACCGGGACGAGCATTCGTCCCGGTTGGGGAACCGGGACCAATGGCCCAAACCAACCGGGACAAAAGGCTATTTTTCTACTAGTGGGAGCTGGTTCAGATCAGCTAGACCCATACCAATGGATGAGGTATGAAAATAATTTCTTACTTTCTGGTCACATACGTACCGAGTGCATTCATCTTACTGCTGATTAAATAGGGCATGTGAGCCAAGAAATACATGCTATTTGTTTCTTCTCACGTTTGTTTTCATGTTGGTATTTAGGACTAACATCACAAGATTTTGCTACCCTTCCACTTACAACGAGGGTAATTATATCAATGCTTTCTTTTAATTTCTAATTATTTGGAGAAATACCATCGAAGCATTATTTGTTAGCATTGATTTAGAGTTTTTAATTGCTCAAAACTTCATGTGTGGCTCCTGCTACCCGCGACTGCCTCCTTCCCGAAGCTCAACATGAGGTTCATGTGCTGGCGCTTGGGCTGGTGCTGCCTCCTCCTCGGTGCTCATTAGGAGGAGCATGAGGTGCCACCAAACTATGCTATACGGCGTGTCGAGTAAAATAAGAGCCTACAGACAACTGCACCCGAACCAAGGTTAAAATACATCTTCCCTTTATTCCTTATTTATGTTGAATATATTGTTGCTTAGTTCATTTCTGATAGGAGTCGTGTGGAGCTTGCTACATTGGACACTCTGTCTATTGTATTATTTTGAGTTCCAGTTTAGAAATCAGCCTACACCTTGCACAACCAGAACACTCATGTATATTCAATATATTGGTTTTATTATTGTGCTGTCTTTGGAACTGAAAGTAATTTGCATTTCCATCTTATTAAATTATGCCGACCAGCCATGTATTCAGGTGGAACCACCGGAAGCTTTCGACAAAGAAGAGCATGGGCTGCGCCGGCACATCGCAAATGAGGGCGATGCTGGGACGCTGTATTGACAACCTGTGAGAGATGTCGTTGGTTCAATGTGCCTTGCATTACACAGCGTGTCAGCCATAATGAGGAGCTTGTGGGAAGCATGATGTCTGCCTTTGAGTCGCCTGTCATCGTTGGGATCGAAAAGATGTCACCCCAAGTCGTTTCTGCACCACAGGTATATCAAATGGTTCTGTTGTCTCCCTGGCCCCTTCCTCCACGGTCGATATTTCGGTAGGCTAGCAGACTGCAGGAGCAGGACTTATGCTAGCAGCTTCAACATATGATTAGCCTATAATCTTAGGAGATAAAATGTTCTTCTTTAATTTTATTTTCATCTACTTATGATTAATTATTGTATGAATATGTTCTTTTGGTAATAGTTTTTTGTCAAACAAGATTGCTATGTCAATAGCAGACTATATTCCTACGATCTTTATGTGCATGTCATTTGTAGCACGTTGGGGATGCAGCTAGGTTAGTTCTATATGCGGCACATTTATCAGTGAAACTCCCTATTGAAATATGGATTTATCAATATTCGTTTCTGTTATTTTATAAGTTTTTATCATATACTATAGTTCTTCCTCTTTTTTGTTGCTACAATGGAGAGTACAGTTTAGGCATGTTTCACTTTTTCACATGGCCTGATCCCTGAATTCTGTATTGGTAAAAAAAAGTTTTGTATTCTTTGAGTTCAGAGGCAGGCAGTAGCAGTGCATATACATTGAGAACTTATGGAGCTAAAGAATGCCAAGATTAACCTGTTGGAGAAATCCATGGTTGGCGTACCCATGAACAGATGGGAGGTCCCATACCTCTTCTGCTCTCCTTAATTAGTCCATCTCCACGTGTTGATTCAATCTTTGTGCTTATATTTTGTTCTTGCCCGTGTGTTGATCTTATGTGAAAAATATGCCCCTCATTTGTACAGATTTATTTAGCTATCCACATTGTGGTTTATCCCTTTCTTTACGTATGGTTCTGCTGGCAGAAAAATCTTACATGCATGTTGCTTTTTATGCTCAAGTGTTACGCATGGTTCAGGTAATATATTACTGCTTTGTATGCAGCCATTCACCAGTGTGTATGATGTAAATACTCTTTATTATAGTAAAAAACAATCTTAGAGGTGTTAGTGTGGGATTGAATTTAGAGCAATTGGATCCTGTCAAAACAAGCCCCCAGCTGTAGCATATTTGGTGGTGTTATTGTGTGAAAACTTTGAACTGAGGTAGATAAAATCTGTGCAATTGTTTAGTCTCACATTTTTTAAATGTGGTATACTAGAAGGCCTGGTTTGTATTGTTCATGCATTTTGCCTTCTCATTTTAGCCATTGGCAGATCTGTAACTATTCTTAACAATACATTTTCTAAATGTGGTATACTAGAAGGCCTGGTTTGTATTGTTCATGCATTTTGCCTTCTCATTTTAGCCATTGGCAGATCTGTAACTATTCTTAACAATACATGTACCGAAGAATTTCTTATGTTGGATTTTATCTATTGTACTATCATTTCCACTTGCATTTATTTTTGCAACAAGGACTTGGCCCACTATGACAATAGGCTGGTTCATCTTGATTTAGGCCTGATACCTTATTACATTTAAAACAAGACAAATAACCACCCTTCTGAACACCATGTGTACCAGTCCTTGCCAAACTAAGTGACAAAACTGAAAAGGAAGTATACAAATCATCTTAGTTTTGGTCCGCACTATCAGCGTGTATCGTTCTTATTTTCGTAATCTACAAAGTTATATTAATGGTTTTCACAGGAAAGGGTACTCCTTCCTTATATGTGATTGTCTTCCCTATTGCCTCTCTGCCTGTCATGTAGACTGTACCATGTCTTTTGTTTCACGAAAAATATGTACATGCTTTTTTCCAAGAGGATCACTTCATGTTTTATTATGGTTCTAACTGTATGCATGACATGTTGGACTTTCCAGGAGATGCAGTTCTAGACTTGCTCGCCATTGGATGTTTTATTATGGTTCTAACTGTATGCATGGCATGTTGTACTTTCCAGGAGATGCAGTTCTGGACTTGCTTGCCACTCTATTGATTGCTTGAATTTATTATATCACATTGAGTTGCCTCAACACATCATTTAGCCTTTCTAGCGCTTGGGTTCAAAATTTTGATTATATTCCCAAGGCGTGATCAATACAAAAAAAAGTTGTGGTACTTTGCCTCTCCTATCAATGTAATTCTCAGTGCACATACTGATGTGAATAATTGTTAGTAAATACTCTCCCTAAGAAATAAATCATGTTGTTTTCTTCGTTAAATTGGGTTTCTTCTTTGCACAATGGTCGTCAATTCTACAGAGGGTATCTACTGTTGTGAAGTGTGTTAAGTATATTATACCACCACTTTCCATCAGATCGGTCTTTTGGGATAGTTGGTTGGTAGAGGTATCTAACATGGTATCAGAGCCTAAGGTCTCAGGTTCGAGTCCTACCCCCGGCGTTTTTCTCCCAATTATTTCTCCCCTCGAAAGAGGGCTGGAGGGGAGCTTTTAGCCACCGATGTTCCGGTGTGCTCTTCTTCTATTCACGTGTTGACTTTCTCTTCTCCCGTCACACGTGAGAGGGGGTGTTGTGAAGTGTGTTAAGTATATTATACCACCACTTTCCATCAGATCGGTCTTTTGGGATAGTTGGTTGGTAGAGGTATCTAACATCTACATGTGTGCTTTATGAGGTTTAGAGGGCGCACCTAAGAGTCTAAAGAATTTGTAAAAAGAGAAATAAATCCAGGTAGTTAGTTTTGTGTTTGTGTCGTCTCATAGATCACAAGTTTCAACCTGCAAGTATGAGTATCCTCTCCGAGCATACTACTTACTGCAAGTTGCAACCCCTAACATCTAGATGTTGGCTACTTCATGTATAGGAGTTTCATGTGCGGGTTTTTTGTCCGTCCCCTATATCCATTCGTGATGTTGTATCTTATATGACCAATATTCTAATTTATGAAGGAATGTCTTAGAACTTGCCTGAGCCTTTCTATGCATGACTCATATCGAAGGAATGTTAGTTCTGAAGGAATGTCCCTTCCATGGTTAAGTCACAGGTGAACTGCCACAGGATCACATCACACTACTTAATTCTTGATTATGCATGCTCTATTTTTTTTCATTGGATTTTATAAATTCCCCTGCCTTGGTTAAGTAAGCTAGCCATCCATTGTGTTTATATATTACTAACCAGTGTCCATATGTAGTTAATTTGTTGTGTCAGAGAATAGTGTCTCGCTAATAATATTTGTTTTTTGGTTTTGTTTGATTACTAGAAATACCCCAATATTCATGAGCAAGCGGGAACGATGAGAGGACTAAGCTAAAACCTTGAGCGTATTGATATGCTCCTTCCTTTTCATTTTTTTTCAAAAGGTACACCAACAAATCTTCTAAATGATTTTCTGTATCAAACAAAGTCTGCTTTATACAATATTTTATGCATGTTTTTTGTGTCACGGAAGAGTAGTGATATTGTGCAGTATGTAGCATTATCAGGATGTTGATGGAACCTGTAATGTGCCCTTACATTTGGATGCGTAGTCTTATCTGAGTGGTTTGCCAAGTTATCCTAAGAACACATTTTATCTTTCTTCAAGCTGATTGATGCCCTATTCTTACACCTGTGCCTGACTTGAAGAGCTGCCTTGATTAAGAGATCATGTATGACAACAATGGTATGTCCTCTATGGACTATCTCCACCTGTAGATGACATGAAGATCTGCCTTGATGACGAGATCATGTATGACATTGATATCGTGTGCTCTATGGACTATCTCCAGTTGTAGATGATCTATCTAATGCCTCTCCGTCAGACTAGCTTGCCTACCTGCCAGTTAGTACCAATGGCATGCGTGTTGATGCGAACTTATTGTGCTATGTTTCTGCGATTCTGCTATCTATGTTTACCTATCTATGTCATAGTTTGGAAATGTTATAATGAAAAACCTATCTATTCTGGAGACTTGATAATATAGACTGTGTATATAAGAGCATTGTGCTTTGCTTTAAACCTATAATGCCACTACTATATATAGTAGTTACTAACTACCGTGTCATTTTGACGATGCGACTCTTATAAGCCATCTTATGCTATGCCAATATGGTATGAATTTCTGAATTACTGACCCTGTGTGCTTAAGCATTGCTCTGGTCTTCCTGTTTCTTACGGTTCTGATTGTATGATGTGGTAATCGTTGATTTCATGTTATCCTAGAGATATGCTTTCAAACCTATAGACATATGTTCAATTTTCTGTAAATAACGGTGTGATCTTTGTGCTCAAACCAAATCTGTAAACAAATATGTAACAGATGGGAGTAAAATCGTCTCAATATGATTGCTATTAGCATCCTGTTTGGCTTATACTTTTGAATATTAACCATCTTTTTAGTAATCTGTACAAAATGTGACAACCATGGGCAAAATATTAAAAGAATTAACATGTGCCGCGCGGCAAGCCGCGCCGTTCGAATGTAGTATACACATTGATAGATTGTGCGTGCAATCGCAGCCGGCTCCGTTGGTCCCACGCGGCCGCCAAAAGCTCCAGCGTGCGTGATCGCTAAAAACAATCGTTGATCTATTATGCTAGTAACTGTAGTTATGAATTTCATCTCCATGTGATGATCTGTTTCGTTTATAATAATTTCAGATCATCATGTTGAAGTTTTCCCGCATTTTTCGGGATTTTGATCAGTCAGTGAGAGT
This sequence comes from Puccinellia tenuiflora, assembly GCA_012064385.1. Lineage (NCBI taxonomy): Eukaryota > Viridiplantae > Streptophyta > Magnoliopsida > Poales > Poaceae > Puccinellia > Puccinellia tenuiflora. The sequence goes on from QRDG01001270.1 coordinate 386,618, forward strand.
TACGTCGGGCCATTATTCCAACCGTATAAAACAATTTCGTAGCCGGTTAATTACACACGGGCCGTCTCTAATGTATATGTGCGGACCGTTCGGATTTTGTATTTTCCTTCAACTAGCTGGTCTTAATATATTTTTTTGAAGCAAAAAAATCAATGATTACGGACAAATACTATTTATTTGGAAGCCAAAAAAATCATTGGCCAATATACTATTTATTTAGAAGCAAAAAAAACAAGGATTATGGACAAATAATCTAGTGGAATTGGAAAAAGACTAATTATTTGAAGCAAAAAAAATCAATGATTATCGAAAAAACTATTTATTTAGAAGCCAAAAAATCAATGGGACAATATACTATTTATTTTCAAGCCAAAAACAATGATTATGGACAAATAATCTAATGGAATTGGGAAAAGACTATTTATTTTGAAGCCAAAAAAATCATTGATTGTGGACAAATAATCTAATGGATGCGACAAGTCAGTGAGTTGTCACACGCATTAATTCATTGGATCACCGTCAACTTTTTTTGTATGCAACACCTAAATTGCGAGGGCGGGGACTCGAACTTGGGTGGGTAGGAAACAACATCTCCTTGCCACTAGGCTAGGCCTAAGTCTGCGACATTGTTGGTACAAAGTTCAATTTAGTTTAGCACAAGCAAATATATTTGTAGAGGAGTCCCATAATATCAGCCGTTTTCGAAAGTTTTATTCCTGAGACGGATGACAATACCAGCCGTCTGAGATGGTCTAGAGCCGGATGAATAGGTGGACCGTCTCAGATGACCAGAATTTCCGTGACGGTTGGAAATAATGACAGACTCTACCTTTATTAGAGACGGTCGTGAAATTTCGGCCGGCTGAGGGATTTCATCCTAAACGGTTCAATTTCTTTTTGGTTGAACCGCCTCTAGGTTCCGTCGAGGATGGTCATGTTTGTACTAGTGGTGTGGAGCATCGAGATTTGTTTTCGGAGGTGGCTACTCGGTTGGAGACTTCGGCATGGGACTTCTTCTCCCTGCATGGATGGCAACATAATCTACGAATTTGCCCTCCCCATCTTCATAGGCGTTTTTACAAATATGGTCACTGCTCGAATTTTGGTGGTTGTGTGCATCCTAGTTATGCAGAGAACGGTTGTAATGCTTAAAACACTTTAACAAATGTAAAGCTCCCTTTATCGAAAAAATGCATATCATATCATTGCCAAAAGGGTCCGGTAATCGGCCACTAACGAATTATGTTTGCCTTAAGTAACTGAATGATACCGTGGTACAAATAGTTGTCAGAAAATCTATTCGAAAAGAGACGACCAGGCCCTTAGGAGATGATTGGTACAAAAGTAGGTCCCCAACCAGCAGTGCGGATGAAAAATTACGAAAAGGATCCCGTTTTGTTTCGTAACAGTTTAAGCATATCTTTTCGCCCCCAAATAGTCTTTACAGCCGATCAGATTCGGTATTGCAGTTTGTCGTTTACATCGAGCGATGCGGTGGCGCCGCTTGTAGCTCGGGTTCTTGGCCCCCGATCTCACCAGACGGTCGAATTCGGTAAAAATTATCATGGAATTGGTATTGCATGTTCTTGGCCCACCAAATGCTTGAACCTTCTTCGTGAGGACGCCTTTTGTACTGCTGGTGGTGGAGATGCTGTCAGTCCACCGGCACGTAGTAGAGAAAAGCTGACCCGCGATGGCACGTAGTAGAGAGATCCTAATGGCGCGACCAGTAGAGCTAGCACCCAAAACAGACCTCACACACTTGCACAGACGACAGGTGACACCAGACCCAAACAACTACCCCTATATATATGAATCTTATACTAAAACAAGTCTAATTACATGTGTGGTCAGAAAAGGTTAAACCATTTCATATTTAGAAATATAATCAAGAGCACAAACAAGTAGAGAGACGTAATATTATGCAAATACCAACAGGCCCCTGCAATTGTTACACTTTTCTTTCTTTGTCACTTTGGTTGCAACCATAGCGTCCTGGCCGGGAAAGCAACACAGCACAGGCTGATACTAGTCGATCGATCGATGGCATCATGGCTAGCTGCAGAGCAGCTTGTTGTCTGTCCAGACGAGAACAGAAGGTGTCGATTATTGGTGGTGTCACTCGAGATAGCTGCAGCTGATCACCAGCCACGGTTGTGCTATAATAATTAGTGGTAGGGACCTGATCGAGTACATGTCAGCTAGCTAAGCATGTGTGGACACGTCCTGTGGCACCACATCTTTCCTCGTACGAACGCCGCGCGCACCACGCCAATGGTGTCGTCCTCTCAAGTCTCGACTTTTTTTTTTTTTGAAGGGAGTTCGTGTACAAGATCAGCAAGAGAACGAACAAACACACACGAACAGAGTCAAGAACCACACCACGCACGGCGAACACGGAACCACCAAGCAGCAAACGTCCTTCGAGCACCAGCAGCACGCCGCCGGGACGGAAGGAAGCGAGCTCACCTCGCACCGAAGCAACCGGCTTGAACAACCTTGTTGAGATGCCGCAGAAGCCATCTGACGCAGGCGCCAGAATCTGAACGCTGAACGAGTATCGGCTTCGAGCCGCCGCCAGATCGCTGTCGCCGTCTCACGCCGGAGACGAAAACGAAGGCGCCACCCATCTTCCACAGAGCCATCCGAGTCCACCGACGAAGGAAAGCATCCCGCCTGCAAACTCCCAAAGATCTTTAGCAAAACCACCACCTTGCACCATGGTGAAGGATGAAGGACCCCACGGACAAGAGCCAGCACCGCCATCACGGCCGCCGGCTCGAGGGGAAGCACGCCGCGGCTCCGAGAAGCAGCAGACGCGCCAGAGACAGCAGATCTGCCCAGGGCGTCCACCGGAGCACCGAGGGCAGAGGAGAGGACCGCCGTCACCAAAAGCCTCTCCGGCGACGCCACCACCTCCACAACGCCGCCGGCAAGCACCCCACGCACACCTAGACTATGTACACGCCGGGATCCATTGATTCCCCGTCCTCCCGCCGCCGTAGCGGCCGCGGAGGGCGAGGAATCGAGCGGATCGCCGGCGGCGAGCTGGTTGCACGGGAGTCGCCCAAAAATCGCCTCCTGTTCACTGTAGATGGGGAAAGGAGGAGAGGTCCAGGTGTTCTGCTAGATTTTCTCAAGTCTCGACTTTATATAGGTTTTGTCCAAAGAAAAGTCTATTTGACTCGGTATCTCCATCGTTGGTTTATCTCTTATCACAACACGTCACATGCTTTCTCAATGTATTTTCTATATATACTGCGTCTGCCCTTGTATAACATGTACATTGTTCCACGTGTCGCTGTCCAGAAAGCCAGCTTGTCTGAAACATATCTCTGGCAACTTGTGTACCATGTGGTAGATGGATCGGCCGTGTTATGAGTAACAAAGATGACACCGTCTGTTTCTAAAAATTGTGTTAGGGGGGAGCGTTTTGACATCCGAGCGCAACTGCTCCTGGTATCTGGACCGCGAATAATGGACTGGGGATTTTTTGTGTGGCACTCATTTTCGTTGCAGGTACGAGTGCGTGAAAAGCAGAATATACCGTAGCGTACAGGCTGATTTAATGCGTCGGGCCCATCTATGGAAGTTACTGCGTCTATCATTTTGACGTCAGTCGTAACAGGGAATTGATGGACCGGTGGCCCAGGATACTACCACAAATCGATGTTCCATACTATGTTACTGTACTATGTTACAGGAAAACAAAAGTTCGATCAGAGCATGTACAATTTTTTTTTCATCAGTTTTCACATTATGTACTTGGTAGTACCACCATTTTTTTGTTGCTCGATCTGAAGTGGCAAAATAAAAAAAATTATGGTACATATTTTTACATTAAAACTTATGAGCAGAGACTAAGCTTTCCCAAAAAAAAATTATGGTTCCGAGGAACAATTTTTTACATAAAAATATATTCAACTGCTCATGTTTCTAAGGGCAACTCCAAATTGTCTCTCATTCCGGACACTGAATGTGTCCATTGTTTCTGGGCGCCGTGGATAGACGAATGTCCCATGTCCATTCCGAGTGCGCCATGTCACCCAATGACGCCCTTCATCTGGTACGTACCGGTATGCCCATTTTTCCCAATATATGCCATTCTTAAATGATTTAAAAATAAAATAATTATACATGGGAATAAAATTGAAACTAGATAAACTACACGCCGCTGGCAATTCCAAAATTAGCCGCATGGAGATGGGGGTACCGACTATACAGGCTAAATACTAGGCGGAGAAGGCATGTGGTGGCGAGTTGCCCTACTTCGCCAGCTACCGAAGGGTGTCGCTTGCTTGCGGCTCCGCCTCCGTGGTCTGCAGCGAGCTCTGTATCGCTTCCGCTACCTAGCACTCCTCCTTGATCTTGTAATGGCGATTGGCGAGCGAGGGATGCGCAACGGAGCTCCTCCTCCTAAAACATCTTTTTGGGATTATGTTTAGCCTCTGCCAGCCCTTGGTCGCCGACCTCCTTCTTCACACCGAAGTCGAAAAGCCTCCTCCTCTTGGGAAGGCGAGTTCACAATAGCGACACATGAGGTTCTGGCAAGCCCCATGGCGCACGCCTCGTCACCGGGGTCGGGAGGCCAAAACATGACTACTCTAGGTCCTCCACGCCTGCTCCAACAGCCCATGCAGAGCCGGTGGCGACGACAGAATGTCGCGCCACGCGGGGCTTGAGGCATGGCTGCGAGACAGCTGACTGCAACCTAGGGATAGGGCGTTAAAATTGTAAATATTGATTGGGAATATCTTCGAAAAGACCTTGGCGTTGAGCTTTCCACGTCAAATTTTGAAAGCTTTCCCTGAAATAATATAAACCCATGAGGACACCAGTTGAGACAGGTAAACCTTAATGTGAGACTGTATGGCGTACACTAGAAGGTGGAGATTTGTGAAACTTCTACATGGGATCATTTACGGTTGACACTTTCGACAATGGTCAGATTTGTCAATTTTGATGTGAAAAACAGTTTTTGTTTGTCTCCTCCGGATGGACCTCAAATTCACACAATATTAAGATACTCCGATTATTAGGATCGATCGAGCTCCTTTAGAGGAAACATTTTGTCAAAATTTGGGACCAACTTCGTGAAATATGCTGCTTTTGTCATTGTCTTCTAAGCCTTATTAGTTCTATATAAACAAAAAGTATCTATTGTACCAAATCCGTACTGGTAGATTCGCCATCAAACATATTTCATGTTGTATATATTCAATATTGTAGGCGGTGGACCGTGGGCAAAGCCCGTGCGGGAGGATGATGGCGGCGGCAGGGTGCCCCTCAGCTGCGGCTCGGAGGCTGTAACGCCCCCGGAATGGCTTGATTTGCCCCATTCGAAAAACACTCTCGTCCCCGTGCGGCGCCACCGTGCCCGCACCGGGGCGCCCCGCCTCCTCTCCCCTCGAGCCCACCCCCGCCCCCCCTCTCCTCCGCCGCCGTCAGCGACGTCGCCAGGGCTAAGCCTGGGCGGCACGGCGGCGGCGGCGTATCCTCAAGCGACGGAGGGATCCGGGCCGGCGGCGGCCTGATCTAGATCTTGCCGGCGGTGGGGGCGGACGAACGGCGGCGGGATCTTCTCTCCATGGCGGTTGTGCGGTGGCGGCGGGCGGGAGGCGGCGCGGCCGTCCTTTGCTCGTCTTGTCCGGGGCGCTGCGTGGAAGAGGTCCTGGTTTTGGCTCCGCACCACGAGGACGGCCGGGGCGGCTGCCCTGGTCATGGCGGTGGTGGTCTTGTCCTTCGCCGGACGTGGCCGGCCGAGTTCGCGGCTGGATCGGCGGATCCGTTTCGTCATCTAGTCCTGGCTGCGAGTCGGGTTGACATAGTTGCCGGTGAAAACCGAGCCGTCTTCGGATGGCGGGCGATGGCGGCGTTTACGCCGCTCCCTTGTTGAAGGCATCGCCGTGCAACTATGGTCAACTTGCTCGTGCTGCTTCGGGGGAAACCCTAAGATCTGGGCTTCCGGATCGGGCGATGGCGGCGCTTCGGTGTCGTGTTCCCTCTTGGGGGCATCGTTTGTGGAGCAGTGCCGGAGGGAAGAGGCAAGAGGTGGAGCGGTGTGTCTTCTCTCGCGTCGTCGACGGCGGGTCTCGGCGGCATGGAGCAGCGGGGTCTCGGCGTTTGACTCGACTTGAAGGACTCGCGCACGGTGGCGCAGTTTGGATGTTCTATCTGGCGTCGTGGCGACATCGATGGCAGGCCTGACAAGGTTATTGCATTGATCTCTCCTGAAGATGGGTACGCGGAAGACGGCGGCGGCTCTCAGCGTGTGCAGTGGTGTGCGTCGAGTGTCGGCTGGACTGGTTGGTGCTCCTAGCTCGCTGATGGGCGGCTTGATGAGGCCACCAGATTTAGATGATGTTCGTTGGTGAGTGAGGTCAGAGTGGTGGCTCTGATCGGTCCACCCCCTTCATCAAGCTTGTAGGTGTAGCGACTTTTCACCTAGATGGTGCCTTCCGGTTGATTGATGTATCTCTTTGTAAGGCTATGTGGTTCCTGTTTTTATTAATAAAAAAAAGAGGCTGTGTGCATCCTTTGGATGCAGAGGCCGGGGGAGCATCCTCCATTTCTAAAAAAAAAAACTAACAAGAGATCTCGCCACAAGATCCACGCTACCGTCGGGGTGGAGAAGAGTGGGTTATACTAACGAATCTTCTCGCGCCATGTTGTTGTTCTCAACACCACTAACAAGAGATTATTGCTCATGTCGATGGCGATGTCCTTCCGTAGAGATGTTTCCGAAGATCGAACCTATTAGGAAAAGGCAAGGGATCGTCCACCCACGAAGATGCTATGACTCAGAAGATAGATAAGAGAGAAGATTTAAAACACACTAGATAAGAGGAGGAATAGAATAGAGGTAAGGAATAAACAAGAATCCTATTGGAATCTTTTCAAATAATTTTTAGTAAGATAGTTTTTGACACTCTACAACAATGACCGTTAGCTAGGTTATCCTACAGGCAGAGCGGACCCATGGGGTATCAAAGAAACCAGAGCTCTGATACCACTTTGTAACACCCCCGGGATATTACAGAGGTGTGGCTGCGGTGGTGGATCTTCAGCGGGCGCCTCGGGACGACGTGTGGCCACGAGCCGGCTAGTCACGCAGCGATGTGGCCTCCTCCAGCTTTGGATGTCTTCATCGTCGGTGCAAATTAAGGGATCTTGCCACTAGTGGTGCTGCCTCGCGGCGGCTTCCCGGTAGCGGATCACTTGGCTCGATCGTGGGGTGCGGCGGAGGAGGAGACGGTGGTCCAGTTGCTGAAGCGAGTGCGGATGCCACGATCGACAGCGGCGCCCGTGGGTGTCGTATTCCTCGTTGGAGGCGACGGTGGGGGCGTGTCTCGCTCCATTGTTTCCGGGGAAAACCTCTGATCTGGGGGGGGGGGGCACCATTGACGGCGCCGCCCGTGGGCGTCGCAGCCCTCGTTGGAGGTGTTATGGAGGCCTCCTCGATCGGATGATAACAACATCGCCGTCGTCACCCATATGGGGCAATCATCTTTGGAGACATTCATCGGCTGGAGGGACATCTGGACGGCTTGGTGGCTGGGCGTCGGCCTCCGTGTGTTTCTCGCGTGGAGAGCAAGGTGGAGCGTCGTGTCATCTACCATCTGCAACGCCGAGTCTCGACGGCATGGTGCAACGGGGTCTCGGCGGCCGGAGTTGTGACGATAGACGCGCGCAGGGTGGTGGCGATGCCTGCCGTCATGGCGATGTCGACGGAAGGCCTAGGAAGGTCAATGCATTGATACTCGTTCTGAAGATGGTTTGGCGGAAGATGGTGGCGGCAGATTCTCGAGCGGGTGCAGTGGTGTCCGCTCAGAGTCTTCTGGTCCAGTTTGTGCTCCTGACCCACCGTCGGGCGGCTTGGTTGAGGCCTCCGGTTTAGATGATGTGTGTTGGCGTGAGGCTTGGGCAGACGGTCCCGATCATATCCACCCCTTTGGTAGGAGTAGCGACAGATGTTGCCAGAAAGGTGGCTTCGGACTTATTGATGTGTTACTTTGTAAGCCTTTGTTAAATAATTGATTAAAAAAAGGCTGTACATTGTTTCGATGCAGGCCAGAGTACATTCTCCATTTCGGTAAAAAAAAATATAGGTGGTACTATTGCTTTTTAAATATTTTTGGTAAACTTATAAACCACTAAGAAGAGTAGCCGGCACGGCAATATAAAGTCCGATCGCCGACACAGATTAATTTCTGCCCCTTGAATTGGATTGATCGGTGAAACCTGCATGGAGATCACCTAATCAATCACTAGGTAAATTTTTTTTTTTGACAGAAAACATCGCTTTTTATTGATCAAATAACATCAATACACAAAGTTCCCCGGATGCACTCCGGAAAAAAACCCACTAGAGTTTATGCTATTACAAGACTTTGGCAGAATATGCGCTGCTTCATTAAGACGACGATTCACATGGGTGAAAGAAACCGATGTGAAGGAGCTGAGCATGGTCTTGATGCCGCTGACCATGATGCCAACCGAAGATCGATCCATCACCGAGGAATTGAGGCGTTGGACGAGAGATAAACAGTCTGTGGCGAAGATGACCTTGTCGAACCCCTCCTCCTGAGCCAGCGAGTCAGCTCGTTGCAAGGCAAGGGCTTCGGCCTCCTCTGGTGGTACCACACCCTTCATCTGATGTCGACAGGCCACCACACACTTGCCTGTGTGATCACGAGCGATGACGCCTGCCCCCATAGTTCCATTGGCCGTGAAGGTCGCCGCATCAGAGTTAAACAGGAACACTCCCGGTGGCGGTGGAGTCCAGCGAAGAGGATCTGTGGAGTCACACCTTGGAGCCGAAGAGTGGATAGTAGGTTGCGATCTAATCAGGTCCACATACGCGAAGATCTTCGCAGCTGTGCTCTTCGGATTCGGTCTGTCCGTTGAATTCCGAGCATCATTACGTGCTTCCCAAATATGCATATATTATCATGTCTGGGTTTTTGCCCCAAATTGAAATCATACCTTTGCAAGATAGCACCAGCAGGGCGGCGCTAGGCGCTAGCTAGAGGTGCAGCTCCAGGTCCAGCGCCTCGCCGGTGCTTGACCGTCCTACCACATCGTCTCGGCCGCCGTATGGTTCCAGGAATAGCGGGCTCTGCGCAAAGCGTGGAGCCCCGCCGCCCAGCCTCTCGGGCCTGCAGGCATCGGCAGCTGGATTCGACGCCGCTGCGCCAGTACACATTGACCGGCGGGCGGCAGAATCGCACGGGGTGGACTGCTCCGCCGTGAACAGGGTTGCGCCACCGACTGCCCTTTCACCGTAAGGGCCGGAGAGGTAGGGGTCGTTGAAGAGGCGGTCCTTGCGGTGCGCGTTCTGGTGGCCGCCGAGCGCCTGCGACTTGAGGAACGTCTTGTCGCAGAAGAGGCACTGGAACAGCCGCACCGTCTTGCCGTCCACAGGCGCCGCCGGCGCCGCCTGTTCATGGCACCACGGCGAGGTGGCCTTATCCATCAAGGTATATTACCCAATATAGCTCAGCTGGCTGCTGGCCTGCTGCTGCTGCTGCAGTGTCACCAAGTAGCAATTAGGCAACACAAGAATATTGGCGACAGAACATATAATAGCGTGGGAATGGTAGCGGCGGCGCTCCTGTAACGAGCTGAGAATGAGATGAGATTAGGTGGGCATAAATACTACTGAATCCTTCCAGGTGAGAGGGAACACATAAAGTGGTGCTACAGGAGTCATGGATCGTGAGATTTCTATTTTGAAAGAAAAGTCAAGTGAGGGCCGGGGAGCATTGGATAAAGGGAAACGATTATATTCCCCCGCCGGACACACTAGGCCACGGTCGGGTTATTAGGGCACTTTTGTTTGGGCACTTTTGAAATTGCCTCAATAGTTAACCATTTGGGGGCACTTTGAATAAAATGTCCCAAATTCATATAGAATTTGAGACACTTTAACAAACTGTCTCTATTTGTATAAGCTATAGAGGTACTTTTCAAATGTGCCCCAATAGGTCATTACCTATAGTGGCACTGTAGAGAAGTGACCCAATAGGTCATTGCCTATAATGACATTCTAGAGAACTGCCCCAATAGGTTATTGACTATAGAGGCACTTCTCTAAAGTATCCCAACAGGTCATTAGCTATAGCAATTAAAAATTACACTAACATCACTAGTGCTTCGGGAACGCAGGCTGTCATAGTCGAACCCGCAGCCGCATCCGTCCTCGTGCTCGTTGTCGTCGTCGAGGTTGAGGAACACCGAGAAGATACTTGTCACCACGCACTACGTCATGGTAAGGCTTTAGGGGCACTTTGGTTGGGGCATTTTTTAATAGTGCCCTAAAAGGCTCCAATTAAGGGCACTTTGACCAAATGCCCTAATAGTAATGACTTTTTAGAGCATTTTGAGTAAAGTGCCTCTATAAGTCACACCTTTTGAGGCATTTTGGAAAAGTGCCCCCATAGGTGATAGCTATTAGGGCACAAAATCAAAATGCCCTCAAAGGTAAAGATCTTCCGGATCGCGTGACTAGCGTCCCCCGGCTCCTACTAATGACGTGTGTCCAAAGTGGGACCAACCATATCTTATCCTTTTGCCGCTTCCTTGCAAACAATCCCCAAGCTCTTCCCGTCGGAGCTCCGCCCTCGCTAGCACCCCCGGCAAGCACCGCCGCTTCTCAGCCACGCGTCGCCGCTGTCCCAGCCACAAGCCGCCGCTGCCCAGCGACCCGCAGGCAGGCCGCGGTCGCCGTCGCCGGAGAAGAAAGGCACGCGATCACGGCGAGCAGGCACGCGGACATCTTCGTCGCCTGGGAGCGCCGACGAGCTGCGTCTGCCATGCTCGCCCATCTCCTCCATTCCTCGCGCCGCCTCCATCGAGCACACCGTCCCACCGCGCGCCTCGCCCGGCCAGTCCGCAGCACGCCTCCTCGGTGAGGTCGCACCGCCGCGCGCCTTCCCTAGCCCGGCCGCGGCCGCGCGCCTCCTCGGTGAGAACGGTGGTCGAGACTGCTGCAAGTGGGGGCGGCGGTGCCCCCAACCTTCGCCATGGATCCTTCTTCTCTCCCTGCCATGGATCCCCTTTCCGCCATGTGCTACCGACCGTCGGCGGTGGTGCTGCCATCGGTGTCCCGCAGTGCTACCGTAGGTACGTGGCATTGCTACCACGGAAGGCCGACGAAGCCGCCATCGGCTTGCGGCGTTGCTAACGACGTTGAATGATGCTGCTACAATCGACCAGAGGTGTTGCTCCCAGGAGCCTGCGGAGTTGCTACTGATGGTGCTGCTGCAATCGGAGGATCGCCGGAAGAATTTTTTGCTACGATGCTGCAGTATAGTTTTTTTTTGCTATTAGAGTTATGTGGTATTGCTACAATATAATAAGTTTATTGCTACCATGTCGTCGATGTCTTACGACGTCGGTTTTTGAACAATAATTTTTTGCTACAATTTGTTCTGCTTTTTTTTTTTTGCATCATAAGTCTCATTAGAGGACCTCGCTGGATTTTTTTTGCTGCGATGCTGCAATATACCAATTGTTTTGCTATTATAGTTATGTGGTGTTGCTACAATACTATAAAGATTTTGCTACGATGTCTCCGGCGAGGTCTTTGATGTCTCCGGCGAGATTCTCCGGCGATGTCTCCGGTGAAGACGATTTTGCTACAATAGCACATTTTGTTGCTGTGAGATTTCCGGCAAGGTCTCCGGCGGCGAAGTCAGTCTTTTCTTTTTCTATTTTGTGGACGAACCGTTTTTTGCTATCTGGAGCCAAAGCGGGTTATTATTTGCTACATGGAGCAAAAGCGGGATTTAGACAGAAAAAAGGAGACACGTGTCAGCACGGGGACCCGGAGGATGGGAACCTCCGATCTCCCGGGGGACGCTCAGCACTGTCCTTGGATAAAGCCCACTTATTTGGGAAAATCTATTTTGACTCATAAGTGTAGATACACCCACTATCTAAAAAAACGTATTTTAAAATGTTAAAAAATTGGGAACAAAAATTCCAAGCGTATAGACGGACATTCTATGTTTGCACACATAATTTCGCGACAAAATGACATTATGTGTGAAAAGGACAATTTTCGGTGTTCCTGAGTTTTTATACGATAGATTTGTTTGTATTTTTACACAAGCCATAAAAATGTTTTTTCATGAAAATTTGTATATAAAAATAGAATATTCGGATATACACCCAAAACTATTGGTCCAAACAAATTATTATTTAAAACTCACTTTCCATAACGGGTGTATCTAGACTTAAGTGCCAAAACACCCTAGACATAAGTGCCAAAACACCGTGTCTGGTTATCTGCACATGTTTCCACACCTGCAATCATGCTATTTTTTGGGGAAGAAAACGACCTCTTAACTTAGTATTTTTTTTCCTTCCAATCGGAAAGAGCATCTCTAATAGATCTCGGAAAAATGCGTCCCGAAAACACGTTTTTGGTACCACCGAAAACTTTCCGGTGCCGCGCAGGCCCGGGCGGAACATATGCCCTAAACCCGTAACGAAAATTGGCGGTACGAGTTTAGGACATCTGTTCTGCCGGAGCCCGCGTGGTACCGAAAACAAGTTTTTGGTGGCTTATTCAAATTCATGATTTTGAACAACATACTCATAATAAAACAGCAATATAAATTAAGTTTATTAATGTTTTAACATCATACAATACAAATATCCAAGTTACAACAAATGTTCAAATATAAATAATTAAACAATAATGAATGTTCTGGAATTGAAACAATGGTTCAATCACAAATGAATACAAATCATATCAAATGAATAAAAGGAGATTTTATATCCCATACAACTGCCACTGGTGTTCAATGAGATCATAAGGAGCTGGATTTGCGTGGCTTTGTCCTCAATTTATAGGTAGGTCTCGAGAAATGTCCTGATTTGGTCCGGGTTCCGGCTAGGCTTCACAGGAGTACCAATATTGTCATAAAACTCCAAATTTAAAATCTTCTCATCCTCAACGATCATGTTGTGTAGAATCACACATGATGTCACGATATTTGAGAGGGATTTCTTATCCCAGAAGCGAGCGGGACCTTGATAACCCACAAGTATCACTACTAGGGAAAAGGCTATAGGAGACATCCTTATAGGAGGCGCATATGGAAATATGCGCCTCTGCTAAATTACCCGAGTCGCACTGTTTGGCCATGCGCCTCCAACTATCAAATAGCTGAGGCGCATACTGGTGCCATGCGCCTCCCCTATTCCATGTACGGATGAATCTGGCGGCCCCAGGTTATGCGAGGCGCATTTCCGCAATATGCGCCTCTAATATCCGAGGCGCATATGATTGAAATGCGCCTCCCATAACCCTAGTGGGCCCGGGTGGGGCGGGTGGTGGTCGGTGGTATCTTATCCGAGGCGCATACTGAATATGCGCCTCCAGTACCTCACATATCCGAGGCGCATATTGGCAATATGCGCCTCGGGTAAGTCGCGCCAGCTTTTTGCCACCTTTTGGCACATGGAGCCACCTACCACCCCACTCACTTGTCTCACTTATTCCTTCTCCACCAAACAGATCTGGTCGACCCCCTCCTCCTCCCCACCTCATTTCCCCCATTGATTCACCATAGAAGCTTGCTCAACCTCCATTGGTTGACACTCATATGTAAGTGAAGTCTCTTGCTCCTCTAGATCTACAACATGTGCCTTTGTTTTCTCGTCCGGATCTCTTGTGCAAGTCGTCGTTAAGTGGAGGAAGCGTGAAGGCGTTGCTTGCATGTATGCGTGTTGTCGGCCAAACCGACTATATGATTGTGTTGTGGTGCTTCTTCTTGTGCAGGGATTTCATTTGATATGCCAATGTTTCGCCGGAAAGTCGATTCATTTCTTTTCCGGCGAATTTCTGGCACTCGCGGATGTCCTCTTTTTAGGGGAGGTCATGCCGAATTTTTCCGGCGATCCACGTCCATATATGCTCTAATTACCCTCTTGCTCTTCATACCGTGTGCAGGCGACCATGGTCTGACCACTGATCAGCAAAGAGCTCGTGGATAGGTGGATGAGATGCGCGAGGGCCGACATGGCACACGCAAACAAGACGGAGATAAGATGTCCGTGTCGCGATTGCAAGCTAAAGTATCTGATACAGCATGATTCCGGATTGCTGGAGTCGCACCTCCTCCGACGTAATTTCATGGATGGCTACACTCGGTGGATACGTGATGACGAAGATGATGATGAGGATGTCAATCATGGTGGTGATCAAGATGCCGGTCATGATCATGAAGATCAAGATGCCGGTCATGATCATGAAGATCAAGATGCCGGCGGCGGGGCAGGTGATGATGATCATGAAGATGATCAGGGTGGAGCCGGGCATGGACACGAAGATGATGAAGGTGGTGATTCGAGCTGGCTGCAAGACCCTCATTATCAAGATCTGCTTCTCAAGGAGACGAGTAACGCCAGAGCCGCTGCTAGAGAGAGAGCTAAGCTGGAGCAAATGAGAAAAGACACGGTCGCTCCATTGTTTGAAGGATGCAACGACGGGCATACCCGTCTGAAGGTAACGCTCAGGGCTCTAGAGATTAAGGCGAAACACAAAATGACCGACGAATGCTTCGACGAAAACATTGAATTCGTGCATGATCTTCTTCCCAAGAAGGGTAACACATGTCCGACTAGTATCGCTGAGGCCAAGAAAATCGCGTGCCCTCTCAATCTACCGGTCGAGAAATACCACGTCTGCATAAATGATTGCATCATCTACCGGGGCGAGGATGCGGAGAAGACCATGTGTCCGGTGTGCAAGACATCTCGATACAAGAGAGGGACCAAGAAAGCTCCTAGAAAGGTGGTGTGGTACTTTCCCCTAACTTCCCGCCTGCAGCGGTATTTCGCGGACCCTAAGGAAGCACGGCTCATGCGCTGGCACGCGGAAAGAAAGAGGCCGGAAGACGATGATCCGGATAAGGAGGAGATGCTGAGGCACCCTTCGGATGCTTGCCAGTGGAAGGCGTTGGACCTCCAATATCACAAGCATTTCGGTAAAGAGTCAAGGAACCTAAGGCTGGGCGTGAGCACCGACGGACTCAATCCGTTCGGAAGCCAGAGCAGCACACACAGCACCTGGCCCGTGTTTGTATGGATCTACAACCTCCCACCCTGGCTGTGCATGAAGAAGAAGTACGTAACCATGAGTATGCTGATTCAAGGGCCAAAACAACCCGGTACAGACATCAATCTGTATCTCACGCTGTTGAAAGAGGAGTTGTCCACGTTATGGGAAGAAGGAGCCCGTACGTGGGACGCCTCGAGACAGGACTACTTCAACATGAAAGCGGCGGTGATCATGATGGTGCAAGACTATCCCGGTTACGGATACTTCTCGGGGCAGGTGGTCCAAGGATTCTATGGGTGCGTTAGGTGCAAGGACAATACATCGTACACCCAGCTGCAGAAAGATCTCGGGTCCGGGAAAACCGTGCACCTTTCGGCTCGGAGGTGGCTTCCCATGGATCACCCATGGAGAACGCTATCACATCTGTTCGATGGGAAGGTCGAGCCCCGAGGAAAACCGGACCAGAAGAGCGGCGCGGTAATCGCCGAGCTGCTGAATAACTGGAAGGAGTGCCCTGCGCCGGGAAAGACCCAGAAGAAGCCAGAGCCGTTGTTGAAGGTATGGAAGGCGAGGTCTGTCTTCTGGGACTTGCCATACTGGAAGATTCTCCGCGTGCCTCATAGCCTCGATCTCATGCATATCACGAAGAACGTGGGCAAGAGTCTGCTTGCCACTATCCTTAACACCGACAAGACCAAAGATGGGCCGAAGGCAAGGAACAACTTGAAGCATATGGGCATCAGGGTTGAACTTCAACCACCACATAGCGATGACGAGGAGGAGGAGGAGACGGAAACGCAGAATAGCCGTCGTCGCCGCAAGGGCAAGAAGGGCGAGGTCAAGCTAAAGGCCGCGTGCTTCACTCTGAGTAAGAAGGAGGCCATACAGTTTATGAAGTGCCTCCTCGGAGTCAAATTTCCGAACGGCTTCGCGGGGAAGATAAGCAGATGGCTAGACGAGGCGAAGCAGCGCTTCAGCGGGATGAAGTATCACGACGTCGTTGTGCTGATGACACAGGTACTCCCGGTCGCGATCCGAGGTATAATGGACAAGCACGTCCGCGAAACTCTATTTGGCCTCTGCAACTTTTTCGACGTCATCTCTCGGAAGTCGATAGGCATTAGGCAGCTCACGAGGCTACAGGAGGAGATCGTGGTGATAGTATGCGACCTCGAGATGTACTTCCCCCCCGCATTCTTCGACGTCATGGTTCATCTGCTTCTCCATGTCGTGGAGGATATCGTCCAGCTCGGTCCTCCGTTTCTGCGAAGCATGATGCCGTTCGAAAGGCTGAACGGACACATCAAGGGATACGTTAAAAACAGGTCCCGTCCAGATGGAAGCATAGCAAACGGCTTCCTGGCCGAAGAGTGCATCTCTTTCAGCTCGAACTTTCTACAGTCCGAGACCCCTGTTGGTCTGCCAACCAACAAGCACTTCGAGAGGCTCGCTGGATTGGGTCATCACAATGCTGGTTCATCACACACCCGTCAAAGCCTAGCCGGGTGGTCGTCAGGAGAGGCAAAAGAAACATCATCGGAATGGATGGAGTCGCCAACGAGCAAGACTTTGACCAGAACGGCGACCCGAAGATGGAAGACGGATACGGCAACCAAACACCGTACACCACAACCGCACCTAAGAAAGGAGTGCTCCCATAGAAGAGAAGTAGCGAAGACGTCCCGGACCTAACCTATGCAACCGCGACAAAGAGGGGCAAGAAGAAGATGGCCGTCAAGAAACGCTAACGCGCTAGTTCCGACCATATTGTCAAGATCGAACCATTCATAAGTGTCACTTTTTGTATGTTATAATATTGCATTGAATATTATGTATCGAGATACACATTCATAATTGTCACTTGCATTGTATTGTTTTGACAATATTTGAATATTTAAAATATATTTAATATATTTTATAGTCTATATTTGTTTGGACAAAGTTTTTACATTGTATTGTTTTGACAATATTTGAATATTTAAAATATATTCAGTATATTTTATAGTCTATATTTGTTTGGACAAAGTTTTTACACTAAATCTGGCCTTTACAAAAAGAATAAAAAAATTGGGCCTACCAGGAGTCGAACCTGGGTGGCCAAGGGTATAGCATAGGATGCTAACCAGTGAGCTAGTGAGTGTTTAGTGACAGGATCTGAACCGCGTGTTATTTAAGTAGTAGCCACAACTATGCGAGGCGCATTTAGCCAATATGCGCCTCGGGTAAGCTTAAGCGAGGCGCACTTTGCAATTTGCGCCTCGGCTATTCGGATCAAAATTCCCCTTTCGATCTTCTTTTTCCTCCATCTCACACTCTCTCACTCTCCCGATCCACCCTCGCCAAGGTCCTCGCCGCCGCCCGCCCGTCCGTGGAGCCGCCGCCCGCCCGTGGAGAAGGAGCCGCCGCCGCCCGCGGAGAAGGAGCCGTGGAGCCGCCGCCCGCCCGTGGAGAAGGAGCCGCCGCCCGCCCGTGTGGAGAAGGAGCCGCCGCCCGCCCGTGGAGGGGGAGCTCAACGTCCTCGCCGATCGTCGACTACATCGCCAACGTCCTCGCCGACCAGGACTTCGACTTCGGGCCCCCCGACGGCCACGGCATCTTCCAAGCCCTCGGCGACCTCCTCATCGACGCCCGCTGCGTCTACAACCGGGAGCACTGCCTCGAGGTACTACTACCAAACGCATCCCCCCACTCCCCACGCCCGCCCCCTCGAATCTGGGTTAGAGCTTCGATTTGATGGTGCCGTGTTAGGGTGCTAGATGAAGGAGAGCTCGGGGTGACAGGAACATCCTTCGGCGTTCAGTTATTCATCTATCCATTCAGATTACCAGTTCTCCCGTTTAGGAACCAGTAGTACTGCTACACTATCAACGTCTGGAACCAGTAGTTCATCGTCGATTTATTCAATTAATCCTTGGTCTGACAGTCCCTCAGCTGATGTGTTTGCTTGCTTGCTTGCACTGTCAGCTGGTCTGTATCGTCAATTGTTTTCCCTGTAGCATGTTTAGTTTCCTATGGCTGAACAACTTTCGATCCTGAGTTCCAATGTTCGTGGCGTGAATGATAGAACCAGGCGTGCATCCGTCCGTGCTCTCACTGACCGTCTGCGGTGTTCTGTAGTTGTTGTCAAATCCACATCCTATATTTAATAGTTCAATAATCAACTTACAGGTGACACCTAACTGTAACTAGTTAATTTCTTCAAAAATTAAACTGTAACTAGCTAATTTCTTCAAAACTGTAACTAGCTAGGCTATACATCCAGATTCAGTTAAAAAGTTCATTAAGTATATTTTTTTTGGGGAGGAATATCATGATTTAGTCTGCCTACGAGATAATTATGCTGTCTGGAAATGCAGATGGTGGTTCGGTGTTCAGATTCTAGACCTTCACAAAATCTTCACTTGTACTAGTTGGTATGCAATTGCAATGTTGTTCTGATCTAGTTCTTTAAAATAAGTACTGCACATAGCAGTACTTTTATAGTCATGTTTGTGTTGCCAAGTGAAGCGGAAATTTAACGGCATGCCATTTTCAAGTCTGCCCCCCACACATTGCAGAACTGAATTACATTAGCTATAAGCGGCCACACTTACTGCATGTTACCTACTCAAGCTACATATGACTCAATCAGTATCTCTACTTTTTATGCATTTGTGGCATAATATCTGTGATGTGTATGCTGCCATCAATTGGATGGGCGTGTATGTTGTCCAGCCAGCAGTTGCTGGCTGTGTTTGTGCCTTTTTAGGCCATTTTGTGCAGGTTTTTTCTTTTTGAGTTGCCAATGTTTCGCCGGGATGTTGATTCATTTCTGTCCCGGCGAATTTCTGGCACTCCTAGGCATAGAAATACAGGGGAGGTGCTGCCAAATTTTTCCTAGGAATTTTTGTGCTAATTAGTTCTATTTAATTGTGTGTTTAGATATGTCGGGGGAGCCGGGCCCTTCTAGCAGCAAGAAGCCATTTTGGGAGCAGCTGGCGGAACTGGAATCCCAAGAGGACCCGGAATTCATTCCGCCGGACGACGAGATGGAGGATGACAAGGATACCTCGTCTTCCGATGGTATTGAGAAGACCGGGAACGACGATGGCGACACCACTAACACGGATGGCGGCGGTGAAGCTACTACGGACGGTGGTAGCCAACCGAAACCGAAGAAGGCCCGGAAGAATCGGACCCCCATCGTGGTCGACACCACCAAAAGGTCCATCTTCACAAGAGTGAACGCTATAGGGGCGCCTCAGGAGCCGGAGGAGTTTGTCACGGGTTACGTAAACCAACTCGCTGCAATCCTCCGGAACACCGTCACCATCAACACGGAGAACCTGAAGGGCGAAGAGAACAGGGGTTTCCTGATTCAGCTCTTCCGGAAGCTGCACCAAAGATACGCGTTCCCGTGTGATGAAAATGGGGCAGAGCAGTACAACAATGACAAACTCAAAGGGAATCCGGTGAACAAGTACGCCATTAGGAAGTTCACGAAGGCCTTGTCGAATTGGAAGGCCCGGGTGAAGAAGCTGATTGTCGAGGACAAGCTAAGTTACTCGGAGCTCATCAAGAAGGAGCCTCTGGTCAAGGAAGAAGACTACAATCAGTTCAAGGCCAGATGTAACTCCGCCGTGGGCAAGGCCAAACGTTTGAGGGGCAAGGAGTTGAGAGCCCTGAACATTGGTACCCACCATCTCGGCTCCGGCGGTTATAGAGCCGCGAAGCCCAAATGGGACAAGGAGGACGCCGCTGCTCGTGAAAAGGGGGAGACACCTCCCTTTGACGACATAAAGGAGGAGCAGGCAAAGAACTTTGTAAGGGCCCGGTTTAAAAAGCCGAGAGGGTCCGCTGAGTATTCCTCGAAGCCCGCCGGTCCCTTCTCTTCGAAGGTGAAAGACTTCATGAGTAACTATGTAAGTAGTTTGCATGCAAGTCGATTAATTGATTGTGTTCACGATTAATCAATGAAGTCTAGTTTTCTGATCAAATGCTTCGTGTTCCTTGTGCGTAGGAAGCGGAGTGTAGGACCTCCTCATCCCAGGGCGGGTCGACGCCCGTCGCCAAGTGGGACAACACTTTTAACAGGGCGCTGAACAAGACCGTCGTCGGCTGGTCGTGTGGTGGGCTATGGCGGCCTTACATGGTCCGAGTACTATGGCCAAGAGCAGAAGGGATCCAAGGCCGATGTGAAAAACCTAAGGGAACGGGTGGACGCCATTCCCTCTATAGTCCAACAAGCCGTGAACCAGGCTGTGTCGGCTGCCGAGACAAAGTTCCAAGAACGAGTCTCACAAGTCCAGACACAAGTCCAGTCACAAGTGAACGAGAAGCTCAACACCATCCTTCCCGTCTACATGGAGAAGTACATCAAGTGAGAGAGGGGTGGTAGACGGGGGCCGCCACCGGTTGCCAACGTCGACAGCGCCCAATCGGAAAACGTGGCGCGGCCGGAGGCACTTCTGACTCCTCCAGCTCCGGAGCTTAACTTGCCGGCCCGCACCGCCGTGGCAACAGGCAGCCACTCAGCCGCCACTTGCGCGCCCAACAAGCCTGTCGTCGGCGGCGCCTCGACATTGGCCGAGTTCGACGCCCTCAAGGTAACTAATTAATTAGCTGGGAGAGTCTCAACCACATGACCGACTAATGACTTGATATCCGTTTTACTGACGCCCCGCCTACATGTCTTTCGCAGGAAGACACTCCTTGCACCCTAATGCACTGGGTGGGCGGCCAGTTGAAGGATGTTGCCAAGGGTAGTATCGTTCAGCCGGAGAGCCGCGCATGGCACAATGGCACAATGGACCCCGGCAATATGAGGGTCAAATACACTATGGTGCTTCCGGGCTACGAGCAAGTGGAGCCTCCCTCTCAACCGGCTGGATGGGACGATGATGACCCGCCGGCGGTCCTCAGTACCGCCTTCGGCTACGTGTTCCAATGGCCGAAGAGCCAGATCCGTTTGGGGACGGAGGACCAGCACAACATCACCCCAGAGGCAACACGTCCACCACATGATGAGGCAGCACATCAAGCACAACCTGATGAAGACTTTGAGATGGCGGACTTGGACAACATGGCACAGGATCCCGACGATGGAGACAATGACCCGTACTTCGGCGACCAGTTCATTAACACAAGGTTTTCAGATTATTATGAGCCGGCACTATCAGGCATGCATGATCAAGTTGCCGAGACCCAACCAGCGCCGGCGAAACCCCCTTGCCAGGTGCGTCTCTTCCGAAATAGTCAGGAGACGCCACCACCCGTCCCCTTCACCGAGCCTCCGAGGCCAGCAGTTCCTATGAGCACCCTCAAGAAGGCAGTCGGTGAGGTAAACGCGGCCGCCGTGCCCAACGCCGTGAAGGGCAAGAAGCAAGGTGGTCGCAGAAGGAAGGCTAAGGGTGACCGGGGCCAGGAACAAATTCCTGTTTACCGGGCTAAGGACGGCCCTGTGGGAGAAGCTTCCAGGAGTAAGCATCACGTGGCTGGTACGCCGATGATGCCTCCATCGATGCTCGACATCGCAGGCCCGCATATGCGCAATCTTCATCATAGCTGTCTACATGTCGAGGAGCGCCGCCTTCGAGAGAACGATCAGTCGTACATGGTTTACAGGGCTAAGGTGCCTTCTGATGTGCCGTGCCTCGTCAGTGTACCCCCCGGGGATATCTTCTACTTGCGGCATACCGACATCTTTGACATGTTGAACGGGTTCCGGCTGCATGATACCCTGGTCCGGCTGTTCTCCCTGAATATGGCCATGCAGATCATATGAGACAACATCCCCGGCATCCAGATAGTGGACCCCTTCTTCATGCGTGACGCCTTCCTGAGATCCGAGGACAACATCACGCTGGCGTCCGACTACCTCTCAGCCTTCATGGAACAATACTCAAACAAGGATGTGATTCTCCTTCCCTACCATCCCATCACGGCTGGTGATCGGACAGGCTGCGTGCTCATATACTTAGACGTGAAAGACTCAACAGCCGTGTAACTCGACTCTAACAGTGCTATCCGGAAGGACTACTCCACTATCAGGAGAATTCTTGATGGTGCTCTCACCGACTACGTCGCAGCGGGAGGCATCAAACCAAGAACACCACGTCTGAAGTTCAGCGCGCACATGTTCCGCCACACGATGCAGTTCCCCTGCGTCAAGCAGCCGCCTGGCAGCGAGAAGGATGCCTTCTACGTCATCCACCACATGAAGGCGTTCTTCCAGGAACAGGAGAACCGCACGCTGCCATCTGACCTCAAGAGGTGGGCTGAAGATCTTGCAGAAATACAGGATCGCAACCTCAGGCAGAACTTCTTCAACATCCAGGAGGAGCTCGCGACAATCGTGCACCAGGAAGTCATGAGGCGGGGGGGCGCCTTCAGTATCGCCTATACACCGCCCAACAAGGAGATAGACGCAGAGTTAGCGCGGCAGGGCGACGGCAGGTCATTCATGCAGATGGCGAAGAATCGGTCGGGCTTCATCAATGTCCCCTCGAAGAAGTCTTGATGATGCCATGATGTTTACCTAGCTAGCTAGCTGTTAGTTCCGAACTATATCCATGATGTCCTTGTGTGTTGTAAACCCTATCCCTATGTTTACTTGCCTAGCAAACTCTAGTGTGTTTCGTCAAACCGTTGAAACCTGATTGTGAGCGACGCTATCTAGTTATTTGTGTGTTATTAACTATTTCAATGCCTTGGTCATGTTGCTTTTTATTCGTTAGTTGCCGTCGTTTGCGTTTTGAAATGCCGATGATTAAAACGCGTTGTGGCACAATGTGTGTGATTATACCCTGACGATCTGGTGTGCCTTGTGATATGTACAAACACGAGTCGTTGTGCATCTAACTTGGCACACCAGATCTGTCAGCGGCATTGTCATTTCCGTGTCCAACCTAAGTATATATGAGGCATGCTCTATTTTTTGAGTTGGCTCTTTTCTTGATAACAAGTGCCGATGATTAGAACGTGTTGTGGCACTATGCGTGTGACTAGGCTCGCTGTTCGATCTTGTGTGGCAACTAGACTAGTAATTTGGGCATATACTCTACTTGCTGCACAAGATCGAATAGCGAGTCTGGTCATTTTCCGTGCCCAACCAAAGTATGAGGCACGAATCCAAGTCATTCTTGGGTTGCTTTCTTTGTCTTCTCTTCGAGTTGCCTCTTTTATTGACAAGTGTGTGTGTGTGTCTTTTTTTCCGGGTCTTTCTTTGAAACGCCGATGATTAGAACGTGGTCTCTTACATGTTGTTGCACCATATATATGCATGATTCTATCTTGTGAACTGCTAGCTATTGTTTCCCACTGACATAACTAATATCATCTTTCTTGTGTGTGTAGGAGATGGCGAAGAAGTGCTATGTTGTTTACATAGGTGCTGTTCCAGGAGTGTACGACGAGTGGAAACACTGCCACAACCAAGTGAACGGGTTCCCGGGCAACCTCTACCAAGGCTACGAGAGTAGAGCGGTGGCGGAAGCTATGTGGAGACAACACCGGAGGGAGAAGAACCGGGTGAGGAACTTCGTCATCGTCATCACCATCACCTTGCTCTTGGTGGTTGGTGGTATTCTCTACCTTGCCTACTAGGATCAATGTTATTGTAATGA
The DNA here is from genome assembly GCA_012064385.1 of Puccinellia tenuiflora. Taxonomy (NCBI): domain Eukaryota; kingdom Viridiplantae; phylum Streptophyta; class Magnoliopsida; order Poales; family Poaceae; genus Puccinellia; species Puccinellia tenuiflora. The sequence goes on from QRDG01001270.1 coordinate 410,294, forward strand.
GATGGTGAAAATCATGTACTCGGTCTCGAGAGATATGTGGACATGGCACATGTAATGTGATGGATATGTGATACTTGTGTGATGATGATCTACTATTTGATGGATGTGTTAGTTTTATCCATATTTTGGTCCATTGGACCCTTTTATATATATATCTGTGAATATACTGTAAATATACTGCTGAATACCTGTATACTGTACAGTATATAGGTATTTTATTTTTAATTTCGAAAATGATATCAGAGGCGCATATTGGAGGTCATAGGAGGCGCATATGCCACCTATATGCGAGGCGCATCACCGAGCTATGAGAGGCGCACCCTATATGCGCCTCTGCTAATCTGAATAGGCGAGGCGCATATCAGTATGCGCCTCCGATATACTTATAGGAGGCGCATATTGATATGCGCCTCCGGTAAAAAATACCAGAGGCGTGGACATAGAGGCGCATATGATATGCGCCTCGGATGGGCAAAGTGGTGCGCCTCGGCTAGCGTTTTCCCTAGTAGTGTATAGGGGATATATCGTAGTACTTTCGATAAATAAGAGTGTCGAACCCAACGAGTAGCAGAAGGTGTTGGCTTGTAGATTCGTGCAAGGTTTCACTGCAAATACTAACGGACAAATTTTTATGGGTTTTTATAGTAACAAATAAATAAAGTGCGAGTAAATAAAAGAAAGCAATAATAATTGCAGCAAGTGGCCCAATCCTTTTTTAGCACAAAGGACAAGCCGGTCATGTTACTTATGATGGCTAAAACGTTCCCGAGGACACATGAGAATTATGTCAAGTCACTTTCGCTTCATACCGCTGCTTAATATTTAATGTTTTGCTAAGTGTTGTGTGGGTGAACCTATGCTAATGAACCGCCCTTGGATCAATACACACTTGTGATTACACTTCCCTACAAGCATCCACAAATGCAAAAAAGTATTTAAGAATTTACTAACCACAGCTTTAAAGTCTAAGATCCTGCACTCCCTCATGCACTAGTTTACCGGCGGGGGTTTAGGTTTCGGTCAGTCCCACAACCACCACACAAGCAAACTAAATACACAATGCATTCCCCTAGCCCCATAAAGGTGAAGCGTTGTGTAGTCGACGATCACACAACACCACTAGAAGAATAGCACCACAACTTAAATATCAAACCATTAAATACTACCCAACATAATTCCACTACTAGCAACAAGACTTCTCCTATGTCCTCAAGAACTAAACGAACTAATCACGAGACATCATATGGATCATGATCAGAGGTGATAAATGTATGGATAACAATCTGGTCATAAAAGTATTTCACCGATAAAACTCAATAGCATCAACTACACAAGGCAATCAACTCCGGAAAAGTGATCCCAATGAACTACAACAAGTATAACCCTAGATGTAATAGCGGAACGAAGTAGAGCTATGGGGATGATGGTGATGTCGGTGAGGATGATGTTGATGATGATCCCGATGAAGCCCGTGGCGATGACGATGGCGATGATTTCCCCTCTCCGGAAAGGTATTTCCCCGGAAGATTTCTCCCTGCCGGAGTGTTGGCCCTAATGCGAATCGCAAGAGTTAGAGAGAGCGAGAGAGGAGAGCACCGAGAGAGAGTGAAGGGAGGTGTGTTTGTGTGCACTACAATGCTTGCCTCAATTTTCTCTTCTCTATTCCTCCCTTCAAATAGCCGGTCGGGGCAAGCTGCTTAAAAGAGTCAACTATCCCATCACATCCGACTTGACGTGGCGGGTCCTACACTATGTCATGCCATACTGCCACTATTGACGACGTCATGACACGAGTTCACTGTGGATGACGCCACAGACTCGTCTACACTGTAGGTGATGTCTAGCACGTCCTATCTACCTACTCTGTACCATCTGTACAGTGCACCTGGCGGACTGATGACCCACAAGTGTAGGGGATCTATCGCAATACTTTCGATAAATAAGAGTGTCGAACCCAACGAGGAGCAGAAGGTGTTGGCTGGTAGATTCGGGCAAGGTTTCACTGCAAACACTAACAGAAGGATTTTTATGGGTTTTTATAGTAAAAAAAAATAAAGTGCAAGTAAATAAAAGAGAGCAATAATTATTGCAGCAAGTGGCCCAATCCTTTTTAGTACAAAGGACAAGCCGGTGATGACGGAATTGATGAGAGTGTTTCTCCCTCAACTACGCCACCAAGCACTCTTGATACCCTAAAAGGAAAATAATATATGGGATAGGTTGAGCCTCCAAGTGCAGAATATGTAGAAGTGGAAGTTTTTTCCCCACGAGGGTGACTCGAGGGTTTAATATCGAACTCTCGGGGAATCAGTAGTGGGGATTTTATCTCCTTGTCCTTCTCTAGATTTCCTGCAAACAAAGTAGATTGCTTTGTGCCCTCAACCTCACAAAGTGGTTGTCAAGCACAAGGTGTGAGAATGATATTAAGATAATAATGAATGCAAAACAGTAAATAAATATGCAATGGTGGTAAGTAGTAATGCAAGGATGATAGTAATGATGATGGATGATATTTTTGGGGTTTTTATATGTGTATGCAATGAATAAAAGTGTTTTTGTATTTTCTGATTTTAAAATGGCTGAATGTAGAAAATGCTTAAAAGTGGTTGGAAAGTTGTTTCTTATGATTAAAAATGGACCGGGGTTCATGGTTTCACACATGCACACTCTCTTTAATATAGTGTGGCAAATAAGTAGACATAGGATTAACATATGAGATTGCAAGCAAGTTTAATGACATGTTACTAATTATATGGGCATCACGTCCTAACATAGAGACCTTTTGATTATTAGTCTCACTTATACTCCACCAAGATGCGAACTAAATCATAACACCTTAGTAATTAAGATGACTCAGAGTATAGCCTTAAGATTAATGACATGAAGTGAAAATAAGAACATGCTAGATCTAGTCATAGGTAGAGGCTTGTCACTCCTCATACCTTGCAACATGGTATTTTGGTTTATCCCTAGTGAGGCAACAAAGTAAGGTAAACACCCAATGGATCGCGATATTAAGTTGTCAGCTTATCACATCACCACCCCCGTTACTCCAACTAATGCACACGTTCCCCCTCACACGCTCTCATAAACATGCTTGATCAAAACAAGGATACAAGAACGGGGTACATAATATGCATCTACTTTCATAACTGAAATAAACATTGTAATCTCAACATATATTAACTCATAAAAAGATCCACCACAAAGGTAATACAACGATGACCGTAATCATGTTCAGCAGCTCATACGGTGCTAATTAGTGAGGCTCAAGAGAGAGAGAGAGATACATATGCTACTGCCACAAACCCATAGTCCAGAGGTGGACTAGTCCCTCTTCATCATGGAGACGGTGGAGATGTCGATGAAGAAGAAGGAGACCTCTCCGGCAGCGCTCCGCCGGAGTTCCCCCCCTCCAATCTGCAGCCTCCTGGTCTCTGTTTCTTGTTTCTCTCGTGTGGCGGCTCCCTCCTCGAAAAACGTCAGGGGGCTCTTTATATAGGCGTTTTTAGGTCACGAGGAAGCTTCAGGAAGAAGGATCGTCGCAAACGGGGCCACGAGGACCAAAAGAGGTGGGCCCACGCGGCCCCTGTACCTGGCCGCGTGGGCCACGCTCTTTCGCCCCTCCGGCCTCCATTTGCTTGCTTCCTTCGCTCCTAGGTCTTCCTCCTTCCAAAATAATGATCCCCGTAAATTTGCAGCTCATTATGACGTCGTTAAGGCCCTGAAATAAATAAGGAAAGAAATAGGGGTTTTCTGCCTACGCAGGATTAATTCCATAAAAAGGGGAAATCATTATTAATTACCAAAAATCATTAAATAACAGTAATATACCCCTTATATGATACAAATATGAATGGAATACAAGTATTATAGTGCAAAGTTCATGTATGCATTTTACATGCATCAACATCCCCAAGCTTAATTCATGCTCGTCCTCGAGTATGAAAGTGATAAACTAACATGAACCTTGCAATATAATAACAACATGGATATAAAAGATGACTGCTACTGCTACATAAAGTCAAATGATTCATTAATTCAAAGAAGTAGCAATATGCAAACAGTTTATAAAGTGATATCAAGTATTCAATGAAAGGATGTTCAATGATAGTTCACAAAGTGTAACATAAAAGATAGTAATATGGACCACAAGTATGCAATATGATAAGTAAGAACATCCTACATTAGTCATAGAGTGAAGATGAAAATCTGAAAGTAAAAGGTGGACACTTTGGAAAGGATATATAAATGAGTAGAGGTAAAACATGCATAAGTTTCATCTATCCTTCAAACTATTCTACTTCAGTTATTGATTGCAATGGTAATACTTGGTGTCAAGCTCTCATTCCCCTATCATAGCATCTTGAATGATTAAAGTTAAATATGAAAGCAAATATGAGTAGTGTCCTTGATAAAGTAAAGGTTAGATGTCTCATGCCCCTTGAATACAAGTACCTACACCATGATTACTCATCTTGGGAAAAAAAGCAAGTTTAAGTTATCTATCATTGTAAGTAATAATGGTATTATCAAGAGCCTCAACTGGGGTACCTCATGTCCCATGATATGGATCAAGCCCACATCAAAACAACAAGACAAACAAACATAATGAACAACCTCAACACCCTTTTTATTTACCACTTGATATAGCTTTTTATTGTAGGGTGTATCATAGAAAGTTCAAAATAGCATGTAAGTAAATTTCCACCATGAATGATGCATGGCTTAGATTAGCGGCCCAGGTTTCTCTCTAACCATTTGTACAAACTCATTTAAAATTACTCTATTTCCACATTATTTCACCATGATAGGCATCCGTAAACAAAATTACATGATATCAACTAAATAAATGATGGAACATGTTGAAAGCTTTGCATGTGACATCACATATGGGCTAACTCCCAACCTTAAACATTTATCAAGTCACTATCATCATAATATTAATCACAATGGTTCATGTTTATTAAATGCAATAAAATAAAGTGTGCATCAAGTTCGCGAGAGCTTTTTAACCAATTTTTCCCATTACAATAAATAACATAATCATTTTCATTTAGAGGTATAGATAACACAAATAAAATGGTAAACATACTTGGAATAGCATAAAGCTAATAGGTAGATATGGTGGACTCACTGGAAAAATAAAGTGTGCATCAAGTTCGCGAGAGCTTTTTAACCAACTTTTCCCATTACAATAAATAACATAATCATTTTCATTTATAGGTATAGATAACACAAATAACACGGTAAACATACTTGGAATAGCATAAAGCTAATATGTAGATATGGTGGACTCACTGGAAATACTTGGGTTGAGGGTGCTGGAAACAAGTTTTTACTTGTTGGAATTTTTGGGCTAGCAAAGGGAGAAAGATGACCATCTAGATGCATGCATGAGTATCCATAGACCTAACTAATTCATGTCAAACAAGGTGAAATAACACACAGCAGCAAAACATGAATAAAAGATAGCTCATGATAAAGCATTTGCAAATTATTACTCATAAAAAAGCTCATGCATCATGCAACTATATGTGTCATTAAAAATCAACTTAGACATCCCTTTTCCCAATACAATAAAAGCATGCAAGATATTTCAACCCATATTTCCAGTAGCTTTCTCATATATAAATAATAGTGTGGTGGTCTCAAAAATAAATAAAAATCAAAGCAAAAAACAAACAAAAAGACGCTCCAAGTTTATGTGATAAAGTGTTTGAAATGAAAAACAGAAGTTAGACGTGTGCAAACCGAGAGTATATTGGTTCAGTGGGGATGTTTTCCACATCCCCAAGCTTATGGTTTTCACCATCCTTGGATAACTCGTGGTGCATCTCCTCCAATCAATGTGAAAAAACTTCAAAACACTGTTTCTCCCATTTCTTTTCTATGGGGTGATATTAGTAGAGATAAACAAATAGGCTTCTTGCTGCATATAATCCATGGACTAAAATTCGTATGAATGATCAGAGAGTGTATAGTGTTGTATGCCTACTCATAAACTCAATTGGATCAAAAAGATTCAACTCAAAAGTTCAAACTATGCATAAAACAATATGGGACAGAATCTGTCCAGAAAAACAGCAGCAGAAAAACGTATTTTTCCGTCCTACTTAAACTCATAGAAAAATTCTGAAAACTTTCAGGCATACAGAGGATGACAATTTTAAGTTACAGTTAAAATCTCAGCTCAATCGGAGTTACAGAATAGCAATGAAAAATCAAACCGTGCACATACTTCGTGCAGGAATAAAATCTCCGAATAGAAGTAGCAACCTTTTCAAACCAAAATAGGTAAAACTTGGCACTTTATTAATAATTCCAGAAACTAAGATAAGAAAACAATCTCTTGTTGCATCAAGAGAACACAAAGAAAATCCAAATAAAAACAACCGGGTGGCCTCCCGTAAAGCGCTTTCTTTATAGCCATATAGCTAGGCTTACTTACTTGTTGTTTACCGAAGATGAAGCTCATGAGGGAGCTTAAAAGTTGTGCCCTTCTTCCTTGGGAAGTGTTCCATGAATTTATTATGTGGAAACTGAAACTTCACATTCCCTTCCTTTGAATCAATAATAGCCCCTGTGGTACAAAGAAAAGGTCTTCCAAGAATAATAGGACTAGAAGTTTTATTCTCCATATCCATGATTAGAAAATCCACAGGTACAAAAGTCATATGTAACTCTACCATAACATCACTTAATTTTCCTAAAGCACGTTTAATGGTATCATCAGCAAGTGAAAGTTCAACAGAGTATTTTTCAAGATTCTTTAATTCAAGTACTTCATATAATTCTTTAGATAAAATAGAGACACTAGATACTAGATCAAGTATGGTATGGTGTGTCTCTTTTCCAATAGTTACTAGCACCTTGGGGATCCATATATCCCCAAGCTTAGGTGGTATCATAGCTTCTTGATTGTATCTAGCAATTTTTTCTTTCAAGACATGATTAGCAATATAGGAACCAAAACCAGATTGGTTAACATCAATAGAAGGATCACTTGCAAATTTTTGTAAGATAGATATTAATTCATGCAAGGTACAATTCTCTAAATCAAGCAAAGGATCTTTAACTTTCTTTTCCTTTTTGACCCAAACTTGTTTTTTAACAGGGGGTACTTCCTCACTTCTAGTTTCTTGCTCATTGTCCATAGAATTGGTCAGTTTGTTTTTATGTAGCCAATCTTTAAAAGAGGGACAATTTTTCTAATGAAAGCTTTTTCTAATTCCCTCCAGGTCTTGGTTGTAGCAGGTGGTAGTGAACGTATCCATTCTCTTGCCTCTCCTTTTAATGAAAGAGAAAATAATTTTGGCATCACAATATCAGGTTCCTTGAGGTTTAGTGCAGAACAAATACTGATAAAATTATTCAGATGATCAAGACAGTCTTCTTTTCTTTTATCACCAAATTGTTTCTTAGTTATCAAGTGTAGTAAGTCATAACCTACTCTAGAACTATCAGCTTGTATCTCAGGTGAGGTAATAGGTTTAGCAATAAATTGATCATTTGGAGTATTTGTGTAGTCACACAACTTAGTCCTGTCACCCATTTTAGCAAGTTTTTATGTGTTTTTAATTTTTTATGCAAAACTAAAAATAAAATGACACTAAATAATGCAAACCGAATTAACTAACGCAAAACAAAATGCAAAACTGAAAATAAAAAAATGCAAACCGAAATCTAAAAATGATATGCAAGACAATAACAAAACAAAATAAAATGCTTCAAGGTAAAGATGGACAAGATGATGCTCAAGTAGGTGCAACCTCCCCAAGCTTAGGTGTTAGCACAAGTTGATGATGAAGTTGACTTTGTTGTGATATCCTTGGATAAAACCTTCCAGCTATGATTCCCCGGCAATGGCGCCAGAAAAAACACGTGATGACGAAATTGATGAGAGTGTTTCTCCCTCAACTACGCCACAAGCACTCTTGATACCCTGAAAGGAAAATAATATATGGGATAGGTTGAGCCTCCAAGTGCAGAGTATGTAGAAACGGAAGTTTTTTCCCCACGAGGGTGACTCGAGGGTTTAATATCGAACTCTCGGGGAATCAGTAGTGGGGATTTTATCTCCTTGTCCTTCTCTAGATTTCCTGCAAACAAAGTAGATTGCTTTGTGCCCTCAACCTCACCAAGTGGTTGTCAAGCACAAGGTGTGAGAATGATATTAAGATAATAATGAATGCAAAACAGTAAATAAATATGCAATGGTGGTAAGTAGTAATGCAAGGATGATAATAATGATGATGGATGATATTTTTGGGGTTTTTATATGTGTATGCAATGAATAAAAGTGTTTTTGTATTTTCTGATTTTAAAATGGCTGAATGTAGAAAATGTTTAAAAGTGGTTGAAAGTTGTTTCTTATGATTAAAATGGACCGGGGTTCATGGTTTCACACATGCACTCTCTCTCTCTTTAATATAGTGTGGCAAATAAGTAGACATAGGATTAACATATGAGATTGCAAACAAGTTTAATAACATGTTACTAATTATATAGGCATCACGTCCTAACATAGAGACCTTTTGATTATTAGTCTCACTTATACTCCACAAAGATGCGAACTAAATCATAACACCTCAGTAATTAAGATGACTCAGAGTATAGCCTTAAGATTAATGACATGAAGTGAAAATAAGAACATGCTGGATCTAGTCATAGGTAGAGGCTTGTCACTCCTCATACCTTGCAACATGGTATTTTGGTTTATCCCTAGTGAGGCAACAAAGTAAGGTAAACACCCAATGGATCGCGATATTAAGTTGTCAGCTTATCACATCACCACCCCTGTTACTCCAACTAATGCACACGTTCCCCCTCACACGCTCTCATAAACATGCTTGATCAAAACAAGGATACAAGAACGGGGTACATAATATACATCTACTTTCATAACTGAAATAAACATTGCAATCTCAACATATATTAACTCATAAAAAGATCCACCACAATGGTAATACAACGATGACCGTAATCATGTTCAGCAGCTCATACGGTGCTAATTAGTGAAGCTCAAGAGAGAGAGAGATACATATGCTACTGCCACAAACCCATAGTCCAGAGGTGGACTACTCCCTCTTCATCATGGAGATGGTGGAGATGTCGATGGAGAAGAAGGAGACCTCTCCGGCAGCGCTCCGCCGGAGTTTCCCCCCTCCAATCTGCAGCCTCCTAGTCTCTGTTTCTTGTTTCTCTCGTGTGGCGGCTCCCTGCTCGAAAAACTTCGGGGGGCTCTTTATATAGGCGTTTTTAGGTCACGAGGAAGCTTCAGGAAGAAGGATCGTCGCAAACGGGGCCACGAGGGCCAAAAGAGGTGGGCCCACACGACCCCTGTACCTGGCCGCATGGGGCACCCTCTTTCGCCCCTCCGGCCTCCGTTTGCTTGCTTCCTTCGCTCCTAGGTCTTCCTCCTTCCAAAATAATGATCCTCGTAAATTTGTAGCTCATTATGACGTCGTTAAGGCCCTAAAATAAATAAGGAAAGAAATAGGGGTTTTCTGCCTGCGCAGGATTAATTCTATAAAAAGGGGAAATCATTATTAATTACCAAAAATCATTAAATAACAGTAATATACCCCTTATATGATGCAAATATGAATGGAATACGAGTATTATGGTGCAAAGTTCATGTATGCATTTTACATGCATCAGCCGGTGATTCTACTTATATTGGCTAAACGCTCCTGAGGACACATGGGAGTTATGTCAAGTCACTTTCGCTTCAATCTGCTGCTTAATGTTTAATATTTTGCTAAGTGTTGTGTGGGTGAACGTATGCTAATGGACTGCCCATACTTGGAGTAGAACACACTTGTGATTACACTTCCCTACAAGCATCCACAAATGCAAGGAAGTATTTAAGAATTAACTAACCTGTAGTGACCTTGCCTCTTAAAATAGACAATATACCTGTGTATAGTGCTACTCCCTGGATCGACTCACTAGCACACACAGCACAAGATGAAATACCATAACAATGCATCAATTTATTACACGCATGATCCAGAATTCAAAGTAGTATCGTTACAAATTGCATAGCTCAAAGCTAGCATTACTTAGAGAAAATAGTGGAAATAGATATAAAGCATGGAGTCTCCATCTTCATGCTGCCACAGGCGGAACATGTCGGTTGTAGACTCGAAAACCCCTAACGTCTCCTTACTCGCCATCCGAACAATCTGCAACAGTGAAAGCGTTGCAGCCAAAAGAAATTTTGGTCAGAACCATTGGAATGGATCTGGCAAATGATACTTGTGGACTCAAATGGCGAACCTTAACTTCTACATGCTTATTTGGCTAAGTGGAGTTCAAGGCTATTTGCATAAAGCCAATTTTATCCTATATTTTCAAAATCATTTTTTTCTTTCCAACAAATTATGAGACAAATCCTGGTGTATAATCCAGTGCCAACAATGAGGCAATTCCTGGTATGTATCCAGTGCCACAATTGAGGCAATTCCTGCCTTATATCCAGTGTCCCTTCTACCCTTGTTCACCCATCAAAATTTTATTCAGATATTGGAATGATGAGATTCTACATCGACATCCTGGTCCAGCTGCTCAAATTTGTCCGTAACCGGGGACACAGCTAACATCTTAGTTTTATTACTCTCGAGAGTTTGTGGCACTTTCCCCACTAGACTCAGCTAACCCAAACTTTCAAAACACTCATTTAGTGAAAAGGAAAGGAGAGAGTCGAGACGAGATCTTCAGAAGAGCTTTCCCATACACATGGTCGAACAATACCAACCTACATCCCTCTACATCTGCTTGTTCGACCGGTCAGGTCCACTCAACATACTCAATCAAGACAGAGCCCATATGACTAGTGGCTGCACTGGAAGCAATCTAAGACATGGAGTGACATTGAATCTCTTTGTTCCTGGGTGGCCGTTCGCAAGTGAACATCTCGAGTATAACCATGGAAATGGCCCCGAGAAGACACTCAACTATGTCAGCCAAGCAATCCCAGTTGCCTCCCAGGTAGTTCATTAACTTATTAGCTTTGCTCAACTAGTAAAATATTTTTTTGCATAGCTAAGCATAAACTAAGTTAATGGCTTCTATCAACAGGCAAAGGGTTACTACACTAAATAGGATTTGCATAGCACCAATAAAGTAAGGACACCCTAACATGCATACTACTGAAAAACACTAACATGCATTGACAAGAAAAGCAGGACTTTATGCTTGGAGTATCACTTGACTATTGGAACTTGTCGTTGCTCACACACTCTTTTTCAACGTAGTTCGTAGCTCTCCATTCAATCTATACAATACAAACATATGACAATAAGAAACAATACAACAATCAAAATAAACAAGCATAACAACAAACATGGATGGAAACAAACATAACTAGGTTGGTGGTCCAAGTTTCAATACATGATTCCGTATGCAACAGGATTCAATGCATTTAGGTTTTAGGTTTGCCATTTGCTCAGGGGTTGGTCAAAAATCAAATTTGAATATTTCAAATTCGAATAGGTTGAAGGGGTGTTTCAAAGGTTCCAAGGGTTGGTCTTGATCCAAGTGATCACACAAGGGTTGGTCAAAAGAGTTTTAAAACATTTTGAAACTATGATTTGTAAAACTTCAACCATTAAATGGTCTTTAGCATACTTTCAAGGTTTTTGTTTCAAAAGGAGGTACTTGGGCTTGGTCTTGGTCTCTCTCTAGACAAAGACAAATATTTGAAGAAATTTTCTAAAGGAAAACAAATTAAAAGGATTTATAGAAATAAAACTATAACAAAAATACTCCAATTTGAGTCTCTAAGTTCTATATCACCAAAATATTTTCTATCAGTGTAATAATGTTACAAATATTCTAAGGTTTACAGAAATACTTTATTTGCAAAATTTGGACTTATAGATTTGAAACTATGTCAAATTTACTCAAATGACTCATTTGAAATTTGAATAAATTTGGATTTTTCCAAACTGAAAACTAACAGAGCAAAAAGATTCTACAACTCCAGATATTTTCAAAAATATAAACTTTGCTTAACTTGGCCAAAGGGTTTAAAAGTTATGATTGTTTTTGTAACCAGGGGCTTTTCTGCAAAAAGGGCCAATTAAAACCTATTTGCAGAAAACATTCAGAAAAGGCTAGTCACGGCTCAGGTTGAGCTACGACTCGGCTCAAGCCGCGGCTTGGCTTGGGATGGGCTCGATCTAATCTGGGCGGTTGATAACCCACAAGTGTAGGGGATCGCAACAGTCTTCATGAGTAGTATAACCCAATTTATTGATTCGACTCAAGGGGAGCCAAAGATTACTTAGAGGTCTTTGCAGCTGAGTTGTCAATTCAGCCATACATGTAGAAGCACAAGTAACACGTGAGAGGTGAAAGCAACAGTGATTTGAGAACAATAGTAACAGAAACAGGAAAGCAATGATGGAGAAATATGGACCGTGGTTCATAGTTTCACTAGTGGCGGCTCTCCTAAGCAAATAATCATGCATTGGGTGAACAAATTACAGTTGGGCAATTGACAGAATTGCACTAATTAATTAATTATGACAAAACATTCAGTTTATCAATCATACGTAGGCAAGTATTCCATATATAGTTGTAACTACTCGCAATGAGAATTCGCACAACATCTTTTGTCCTGACATCCGGTTTCAGCCAGGCCAATTAAGGAACATATGGCAATTAAGGTGTTCCTTTTAATAGAACACCGGAGAAAACCATTAACACACAATGAACACATGTAATCCTCAAGTTACTAACCATTCCCATCGATGTCCCTGTTTTTGTCACTCGAGGTCTCCGGTTCCGGACAAATAACATGTGCATACAACTTGTAGATACGATCTAAGCATCAATTATATTCATGCAAACATAACGCGCCCAAATCTAAGATCATGCCACTCGTGCACTAGTGACAAGCATTAAGCATAACAACATTACAGCAACAACAATTCATAAACATAAATAATCTGATCATAACGTGTCAATCCATCGGATCCCAACAAACACAACGCATATTACATCAGATTGATCTCGATCATGTAGGGCAGCTCACGAGAACATGGTATTGAACAACAAGGGGGAGAGAGTACCATCTAGCTACTGCTACAAACCCGTAGTCCGCGGGGGAACTACTCACAACTCATCCCGGAGGCAGCGGTCGTGGTGAAGATGGCTCCGGGGGCCAATTCCCGTCCCGACAGGGTGCCGGAACAGGCAATCTGACCCCCGAAACTTGTCGGCGATGGCGGCGGAGCTCTGTATCGTATTTGGGAAATTCCTCCGGGGCTTAGGGTTTTTGCGTCGGGGGTGATTTTATAGGCGTCAGAGGCACCCGAGGGGGTGCCCGAGGGGCAGGGGCGGCCCCCGGCCGCGGCCCCCCTCTCACCCACGGGTGGGACCCGCCCCAGGGCTGTGGGTCCCTCCCGGGGTCGCCCTTCTGGCTCCGGTCCTTATTTCTTCAATAAAAAATCGTCGTAAATTTTCGTCCAATTCTGAGAATATTTCCAGAAGTAACTTTCTGCAATAAAAACAGCACAAAAACAGGGAACTAGCACTGGGCATCTTGTCAATAGGTTAGTCCAATAAAATGCCTTGAAATGATATAATAATGTAGCATAAACATGTAATAATGATAGGAATCAAGCATGGCATGATCAAAAATTATAGATACATTTGACACGTATCAGCGGTACAATTTGGATCGAAAGGACGGGAACGATTTCATCTGCGACGGCAGCGGTGCTCACGGGACGATGGCGACGGTGGCTCGGGCGTGGTTGTCGACGGCGTTATGGAGGTGCTCCAGCTTGGTGAAGATTTCCAATGGGCGGTGAAGGTCACGGCCGTGTCGACGATGTCCTCGGTGGTGGCTCCGGTGGCTCCAATCAATGACGACGTCGTGTTTCCAAGCTCCGGCTCCGATGTTGTCCTGGCGATGAACACAAAGTCTCTGTTTAACCTTTTACAAAAATAAAAGTTCAGGTGGCTGCGGAATTTGGAGGGGAACACAATGGACAAGGTTATAGGAGTTGGGGTGGTCTGAGGCGACGGCGACAACCTTCGAAGCTCAATGATGGCGACGGCGGCGGCGATGCAGGCAACGACATAGCTTTGATGAAACATCATCTCCTGTAGATAGGCGAAGATCATTAGAGCACACGAGTTAAAGGAATCAAGGAAACGACTACCATACCCGACGTACCGATGCGATGATCTCGCCAAGATCCAAAATAAGACGTCAAGGGAACGGCTAGTAGAGAGCTTATCTCGAGACAGTTTATGAACAGAAATTGGAGAGGAGGGCAAAAGGCACGAAGTGACGCGAAGGGCTTCTTGCTCTGAGTGGTCTGAGTGGGGAGATCGAGAGAGGAATGCCAACAGGTGGCATTCGGTTCACCATGTCGGTCTGGATGTTGAAGGCATGGAAGTGGGAAGTAAAATCCCTAAATGAGTTCCCCATCAAGTTATGAGTAATTCTCGTGTTGATGTCGAGTAGAAAGGAGCGCTTGAATTGATGGGGAGAGGAGGGGAAGAGATGGCGTTCATGGCGTACAATTTCTGTACTGTACATGAATGACAGGAGGAAGATGAGCACGAGCGCTCGCTCGACCTGGTCGGGCCTACTGTTGGGCTTCGGCCAAAGTTGGGATCGTTCTTTTTTTTGTTCTTCTCTTTTTCTTTTTCTTTTTTCTTTTATAATTTTTGATTTAGGCCTCCAAATCAAGTCAAATAAATTTGTAAAATTTTGTAAAGTTCTAAATATTCAAAATATACATTTAGGAACTATTTTTGGTCAAATTGTTTTTACCAAAATACACTTTTGGTCAAATTTGCCTTATATGGCTATTTGGGAATTTTCCAAATTAGGGTTTATGAATATCAGAAAATATTTTAATAAAAACTAGAGAATAAGATTAGTAATATCATTCAAAATGATAACTCATTTTCATATTAAAATAATTTAAGATAAAACATTTTATAAAATATAGCTTGAAAAAGGTATTTAAATCATTTTCATAAATGATTTAGGGTTTATAATATCCCCCTTAATATTTATTTGAAAACCAAATATCCAAAGTGGAAATTACTATTTGGAAAACCCATTTAAATATTTCATTTCCAAAACTTTAAAGTTGAGATTTGAAGGTAAAGGAATATTTAATTTAAAATATAACTTTGAAGATGTCAAAACAATCTTCTATAAAAGTTTTTCTTGATTTTTGGAGACTTTATTTAATTATTAATAAAAGTTTTAAATTTTTGTGATTTTTAAAACATTCCAAAATTTGGGATGTTACATAACCACAGCCTTAAACTCTGAGATCCTACACTCCCTCATGCACTAGTTTACCGGCGGGGGTTTAGGTTTCTGTCAGTCCCGCAACCACCTCACAAGCAAACTAAATACACGATGCATTCCCCTAGGCCCATAAAGGTGAAGTGTCATGAAGTCGACATTCACACAACACCACTAGAAGAATAGCACCACAACTTAAATATCAAACCATTAAATACTACTCAGCATAATCCGCTACTTGCAACAAGACTTCCCCATGTCCTCAAGAACTAAACGAACTACTCACAAGACATCATATGGATCATAATCAGGGGTGATGAATGAATGATGAACAATCTGGTCATAAAAGTATTTCACCGATAAAACTCAATAGCATCAACTACACAAGGCAATCAACACCGTATAAGTGATCCCAATGAACAACAAAAAGTATAACCCTAGACGCAACAGCGAAACGGAGTGGAGCTTGGGGATATGGTGCTGTTGGTGAGGATGATGTTGATGATGATCCCAATGAAGCCCGTGATGATGATGATGACGATGGCGATGGTCTCCCTCTCCGGGAAGGAATTTCCCCGGCAGTTTTCTCCCTGCCGAAGAGCTTTTTCTCTCTCTGTGGTTTCCGCCCCCGTGGCGGCGGCGGAATATTTCTTCGAAGTGTGCCCCGATGTTTTTAGGTCATAAGGGTGATATACGCCAAAGGGGCAAGCCGGAGGCGACCCGGGGTCACCAGGTGGGCCCCAGGCGCAGCCCAAGGGGGGGGGCACGGCCAGGTGCCACCTGGCGCCCTAGTGGCTCCCCTCCGGTCGCCCTTTTGGCTTCTTCCGTCATCTGCAAAATAATGATCTCTGAATTTTTCTGGAATTTTTGGCGATGTTAGAGGTACAGTATCTTGACGGTGCCTTTTCCAGCTGATTCCGGGCTCCGGCTGTAAAATCACCAACAATCATCAAACATGCAAAATAAGATAAAATAACATAAGTATTGCACTCTAATGTGAAATATATCCATGAATAACAGCAAATTATGATATAAATAGTGATGCAAAATGGCCGTATCAACTCCCCCAAGCTTAGACCTCGCTTGTCCCCAAGCGAATACTGAGCTCAGTAAACATGACCACAGGTTTATGGAGCAAAGTGTCGATAATAATGAATACGGACAAGAAGCATCAGCATTTACTAAACAAGCACACACACTCATTCTAAATAGCGACCTTTTCTCATATCAAACTTAAAGAACAAGTGATAGTTCAACCACATATAGAGGTGCACAGAGAAAAACATAATTGAGTGATGGCAAACCGTGTTCTTGGTCAGAGAACATCTAACATACCAAACTTATCTTTCAAGGAGAATCTATATAAGAGCTATTATCAGCAGATATCACAAGCTTCAATCATCAAAGACTCTATGCATCATTGGAAACTTCCAAGAGTTATATTCTTGCAATAAGAGTACAAATATCGTTCAAGGAAGATGATTGTTCAACAAAGCTCAACTTTCAACTTGTTTACCAAAATGGCATTGTTAACTACAATAAAACATGATCAAGCAAATTGCTGCAATATAATTGATTGTATCTCAACTCAACACCATTTGTTTTGCTAATAAAGGACAGAAGGAATAGGTTAGCTGACTCAACATAAAGGTAAAAGAAAGGCCCTTCGTAGAGGGAAGCAGGGATTAATCATGTGCTAGAGCTTTTTATTTTATTTTGAACAGAAATAAATAGTTTTGAGATATGCATGCTTTCGTCAACGACTTCACAGTAAAGAAACTAGCTACTCGCCCATAACAAGCAAGGCTTTTAGACTTGTGAGAGCGGCTGGGTTTAGAGGAACGAGTACATTCCTCTTTCTCCTTTGTTTCACTACTAACCAATGTTTGAGCTGATTTCTCAGATTTCCACTGTGCGGAGGAGAATGGTGAGTTATATTTATATTTTGCTTAAGCCGCTCTCGGGTTGATTCAAGTGAGGATGTAAACCATCAACACTGGGTGAAAGGGGGAAATGACCTTGACTGTCACAAGTTATAACCAACTTCTTACTGCTTCCTCATGAGCTTGAAAACAGAGGCACAAAAAGGAGAATTTTGAAAGTTTTAAAGATAGCACATGACAAATTTATTTGGAGAGGCTGATAAATACCACATGTAGGTAAGTATGGTGGACACAAATGGAAAAAGTGTTTGGCTCAAGTATTTGGATGCAAGAGAAGTATTCCCTCTCAATGCAGGGTTTAGGCTAGCAAAGCTTATAGCAAACATAAGTGTTGAGAGATAGAAACCATATATATTACCAGCGATAAGATTGATCATACCTTAAGGAGCCATCTTCCTTGCCAGGATAAAGTTCTTATTCGAGAATATAAAGCTTGGAAACCGACAAGGCAGAAAGATACCAACGATAATATATTTGCAAGTAAAACTTTCTTCTTTACTTAAGCATCCATGAATTGTTGCTACTGACCAATGCTATGCTTGCCAACACCCAATTAGATTTTCAAAGATGCACCCAATGTGAGACCACAACTTTCCCAAAGAGATCTAGAGATTACTCGCAAGCTAGAATAAAGCGGTGCGAGAAAGTAAAAGCCAGACTTCTCATTAATATTCCATAATGACAACCACACCAATGGATATAAAGCTAATACATGAAAGAGGACAACCACAAAGCACACACTATTTCATATGATAACTTCTCTACTCAGGACATGACACACGACTAAAGATAAAATTAAAGATGATGATGATACCGAGGCACTCCCCCACGCTTGAAACAAGCTAAGGGAGTGCCATTACCCATGGCGTCCAAATTATTCCTCCGATGATGATCCAACTTCCTCTACATCGTCATTAGTCTTACAAGGCACGGGTTTACCATTGATGAGGGACATCTCGGTCTCTATCATCCTGAAATTTGTAGCTGAACTGATACGTTTGAATCTAATTTCATACTTACAGTTCTAATTATGGAGGTCATAAATCTGAGTCTGCAACTGTGATGTCTCCCTATGAAGAGATAAAATCTCCTCCCTTAGTTCTTTTGTCTCCTTCTTGTGCTTAGTGACGAGTTCAGAGATCATGCGACGATTCGCATCCAACCCACTCAGCACCATCCCTTTGCACACGTAGATATCCTGCTCCACCTCTTCAAGCCTGTCCTTCATATTCCCCTCTTTCTTGTGTCCTTGAAGATCCTCCTACCGAAGAACACCATCCTCAAGTCGCAAAACCTTCAGATGCATCTTCACTTCATTGAGGTAGAGGTTGGCGACGCTCTCAAGGAACCCATCCTTCAGCTCTTCAGTTCCCCCCTTGTCTTCCTTGCAAGAAGACATCTTGATCTAGGGCTTGGAAATCTGGCTGTAACAACTCGAAAAAAAAGGCGTCGAAAACACGAGATACGGACCTCGACAGATCCGGGTAAATATATAGCAAAAGTTTCTCGATCAAAAGGAAGGAGAAAAGATAAAGCGGAGTCGGAGGCGGTGTCTGGGGGCTCTAGGTGGGACCCGGGCGCAGCCAAAGGCTGGGTCGCGGCTAGGGGTCACCTGGACACCCTGGACACCGGCTCCGTCTCTTTTTCATCTTACAATTTATTATATTTCCTAAATACTGTAAATATAAATTTTCTAGAATTTTCCGAAGAGGTTTACTTGCGGTAACTGATACCTATTCCAATTCTGACTCTGATTCCTTCTGGTATTTGCTTTTGATGAAATCTTCCGGAGTCACCACTTGTATTATATCGATATCTTTTCCAAGTGGAACACCAGAAATATAATGCTTGAGCCTCTGGCCATTAACCACTTGTGGTTTATCTCCGTCCAACGAATTAATTTTGATGGCACCAGAGCAATAAACTTCTTCAAAAATAAAGGGACCTTCCCATTTTGATAAGAGGTTCCTTGTAAAAAATCTGAGACGAGACCTATACAATAGAACTTTATCTCCTACATTAAATTCCCTTTTCAAAATCCTTTTATCATGCCACCTCTTAACTTTTTCTCTAACAAATTTGGCATTTTCATAAGCTTCACTTCTCCACTCATCTAAAGAACTCAAATCAAACAATCTTTTTCATCGGCAAGCTTAAAATCATCATTAAGCTCCTAGGTTGCCCAATAAGCTTTATGTTCTAATTCTAGTGGTAAATGACAATCTTTTCCATAAACCATTTTATAAGGAGACATACACATGGGATTTTTATAAGCAGTTCTATAAGCCCATAAAGCATCATTAAGTTTCTTAGACCAATTTTTTCTAGATTCATTAACGATCTTTTGCAAGATTAACTTAATCTCCCTATTAGTCAATTCCACTTGTCCACTAGTTTGAGGATGATAGGGTGAAGACACTCTGTGTGATTAACATCATATTTAGCAAGAGTTTTTCTAAAAGCACCATGAATAAAGTGAGAACCTCCATCAGTCATTAAATATCTAGGCACACCAAACCTAGGAAAAATGACATCCTTAAGCATTTTCAAAGAGGTTTTGTGATCAGCACTTGGAGTAGGGATTGCTTCTACCCATTTAGTGAAATAATCAACGGCAACAAGTATATGAGTATTACCATGCGAACTGGGGAAAGGACCCATAAAGTCAAATCCCCAACAATCAAAAGGTTCAATAACAAGAGAATAATTCATAGGCATTTCATTACGTCTACTAATGTTGCCAACTCTTTGGCATTCATCACAAGATAAAATAAATTTTCTTGCATCTTTAAATAGAGTAGGACAATAAAAACCTGATTGTAGCACTTTGTGTGCAGTTCTGTCTCCAGCATGATGTCCACCATAAGGACTGCTGTGGCATTTCCTTAAAATTTCTTCTTGCCATACTCCGGAACACAATGCCGAATAATTCCATCAACTCCTTCTTTATATAAATGTGGGTCAACCCAAAACTAATGCCTCAAGTCATAAAATAATTTCTTCCTTTTTGCTGATAAGTAAAATTTGGAGGCAAGAATTTGGAAACAATAAAGTTAGCATAATCTGCATACCAAGGATTTTCACGAGTGTTTACCTTTATGGCTGCCAACTGTTCATCAGGAGAATTATCATTAACATGAATAGGATCATCAACAATGTTTTCCATTCTAGACAAGTTATCGGCAACTGGATTGTCAGCTCCCTTCCTATCAACTATATGCAAATCGAATTCTTGCAACAAAAGGACCCATCTAATAAGCCGTGGCTTAGCATCTTTCTTTTCCATGAGATATTTAATAGCAGCATGATCAGTATGAATGGTTACTTTAGAGTCAATAATGTGAGGTCTAAACTTATCACAAGGAAAAACAACAGCTAAAAATTCTTTTTTAGTAGTTGCATAATTCTTTTGGCAGAATTACTAGAAAAAGGGCGCCCTTCCTAGGAGGGCGCCTCGCGACTCGTCTGCGCGCAGCACGTGGCGCATGCTGGTTTGTCCTCTCTCTCCCGCGTTTTTTTCTGCTCGGCACGTGTCGATCAGCTGTATGTGTCCCTGATTCCTCGCTCAATGGGTGTGTTCTCGGGATTATCTTTTCCTTTCTTTTTACAATTCGAATACGAAAAATGAATTAACTTTCGAATCGTGCATACAAATAACGATCCATTTTTAGGAATGGGTTAGTCGCGTCGAGATCTTCAAAACTAGATTCCATGTTGATATGTTTCGACAAACTTTTTTTGTACTGCCCGGAGTGTGTAGTTTGCACTGCCTTTTCTGTTTTTAGAGTGCAGTGCAAAACCTTCTCTTTTAGCAGTGCACTGCCTCGGATGGGGGCAGTGCATTGCCTTCTCTTTTGCAGTGCACTGCCTTGGATGGGGGCAGTGCACTGCGTTGTCTTTTTCTCTTTTTTGTAGTGCGCTTCCTCAGATGGGACGGTGCACCGCCTGTACTATCTTGGGTTGCGCAGTGTACTGTCTGCACTGCATTCGGTTGCATAGTGCACTGCCTTTGGGTGCGCAGTGCACTGCCTTCGGTTGGCCAGTGCACTGCCCGCACTGCCTTCAGATGTCCTACCATAAGCGCATGTATTGCACTGCCTTCCGATGCGCCGATGCACTGCCTTCCGATGCGCCGATGCACTGCCTTAAACACACCGTCTTCGGATGTCCTGCCAGAAGCACATGTATTGCACTGCCTTCTGGTACACCAATGCACTGCCTTAAATGTATTTTTTTAAATTAGGCGCATCCCGCATCACACACTAAGACAGATGCATCGACAAAATATTAGGGCAACGACCAATGCACCATTTCAAGATCTTTATTAATATTTTTTCTCTTTTTTCCATTTCATCAAAATATTTGTACCATATTCAGCTAGCTACCTCTCATTTTTTCCATTTCGGATCGATCAGCTAGCTAGCACGATCGTACTCAGCTAGCTTGCGCGCGTAGGTTACGTACGCGATGCCTGCAGCTCGCGCGCGCTGCGTCGCGCACTGCCGTCGTGCCACGTGCAAGCTTCGGAGCGGCTCGCTCGCGCGACCTTCAGCTCCTTTAGCAACGCATGCGCTTACCCTAGTCGCCCTCTTCTTTTGAGCACTATCAAGAGTTTTGCTAGCATAATGAATAATATTCAGTTTTTTATCAATGCGCTATCCTAAACAGCGCCTACGGCAAAATCACTAGCATCACACATTATCTCAAAAGGCAAATTCTAATCTGAAGGTTGAACAACTAGAGCAGTTGTTAAAGCTTTCTTAAGAATTTCAAAATCTTCTTTACAAGCATCATCAAAAATGAAAGGAACATATTTTTGCAAAAGATTAGTGAGAGGTTTAGAGGTTTTAGAAAAATCCTTTATAAACCTCCTATAAAAACCAGCATGACCAAGAAAACTGCGTATACCTTTAACATCTCTTGGGCAAGGCATCTTCTCAATAGCTTCAATTTTAGCTCTATCTACTTCAATGCCTCTTTCCGAAATTTTGTGTCCAAGAACTATACCTTCATTAACCATAAAATGGCATTTTTTCCAATTCAAAACAAGGTTTGTTTCTTCACATCTCTATAAAACTTTGTCAAGATTGTGTAGGTAATTATCAAAAGAAGTCCCATAGATAGAGAAATCGTCCATGAATACTTCCACAATTTTCTCACAAAAACCATGAAAAATAGCAGACATGCATCTTTGAAAAGTTCCGTAAGGACAGGTAAAAGTCGTTTTCTCTTGGTCCTGGTGTCTAATAGCTATTTGAGAAAAATCAGAATAACCATCAAGAAAACAAAAATGAGTGTTCTTAGAAGCCTCTCTAACATTTGATCAATAAAAGGCAAAGGATAATGATCTTTCTTTGTAGCCTTATTTAATTTTTGAAAATCAATGCACATTCTATACCCGACTACAACTCTCTGAGGAATAAGTTCATCATTATCATTAGCAACTACAATGATACCTCCTTTCTTAGGAACACAATGCACAGGGCTAACCCACCTACTATCAGCAATAGGGTAAATTATACCTGCTTCGAGGAGTTTGAGAACCTCGTTTCTTACCACTTTCTTCATTTTCGGATTTAATCTCCGTTGATGATCAACAACAGGTTTTGCATCAGGCTCGAGATTAATTATATGCTGGCATACAGCGCTTGAAATCCCTTTAAGATTATCCAAAGTGTACCCCATTGTGCCTCGATGTTTCCGAAGTACTTCCAATAATCTCTCTTCTTCCTGTCCTAAAAGTTTAGCACTAATAATAACAGGATATATTTTCTTTTCGTCAATAAATGCATATTTGAGATCATCAGGAATAATTTTAAGTTCAAAGACTGGATCTCCCTTAGGAGGGATCAACATCCCTAAGTATTCCACCGGCAAATTATGCTTTAGAATTGCAGGTTGATGGAGGAAAATGTCCTCCAACTCGTTCCTCTCCTACATAAAAACTTCACTCTCATGGTCCTCCATGAATTGCTGCAAGGGATCTTTAGGAGCAACAGCAATAGCAGCAAGCTTTTCAATTTTACTGTCCTCATTAGGCAATTCTTTTTCATGATGTCGTTTAGTAAATTTAGAGAAATTAAACTTATAACTTTGATACATCTCAAACGTATCTATAATTTTGAGTGATCCATGCTAGTTTTGTGATATTGTCACATGTTTTACTGTCATTTATATCATTTTTATGTATTTTGTCGAACTAACCTATTGACAAGATGCCTAGTGCCAATTCCCTGTTTTTGCTGTTTTTGTATTTTAGAAAATTTACTTCTGGAAATATTCTCAGAATTGGACGAAAATTGACGGAGAATTTTTACTCGACGAAAGGCACCAGAAAACCAAAGGGGAGCCTGAGGGGCCACCCACAGGGCGCAGGCGGCCTCCTGCCGCGGCCCTAGGTGGACCCGCGGGTGGGGCCCGCCCCTGCCCGTGGGGCACCTCCTCGGCCCCCTCCGACACCTATAAAATCAGAAATAACCTAAAAACATCGAGGCGACCATTATTTTCCAGAAACTCGACCCCGACGCGCCGTCACCGAAAACCCTAGTTTGGGGTCCAATCTAAAGCTAATCCCGGCACTCTATCGGAGGGGAGATCGATCCCGGAGGGCTCTTCATCGTCATGCCTTC
This sequence comes from Puccinellia tenuiflora, assembly GCA_012064385.1. Taxonomy (NCBI): domain Eukaryota; kingdom Viridiplantae; phylum Streptophyta; class Magnoliopsida; order Poales; family Poaceae; genus Puccinellia; species Puccinellia tenuiflora. The sequence goes on from QRDG01001270.1 coordinate 434,155, forward strand.
CTCCGGAATAATTTGTGAGTAGTCTCACCTTGGACTTCGGGTCCATGGCAGTAGCTAGTTGGTAGTCTCTCTCTTGTGCTTCATGTCTTATGATCTTGTGAGCTGCCTAACATGATCAAGATCGATTATTGTAACTAGTCATCAACCCGTGCATGCGCACGGGCTTTTTTTTGTTATACCTAAAATAAATACTTTCATATTTGAAATATGGATAAATATGAAAATACATGTTTTAGTCTTTAGTCCTCAAGAACCCAACAAAAACAATATAGTACATGTGAAATAATATTCTTAATTTTTCCATAGTATCAGTACCTTGGTAGCGCCTTTCAAGTTCTTTTCCACCCTGAATATGCTCTTTTGATACCACAATATTATGTATATTGGACATGTATATCATCAAAGCCAAATCTACTACAACATTTCAAGTTCTAAGGACCGTTGAAAATTGTAATACCTCGTTTTAAAACGAGTAGTATCATCCACCAACGATTCTTGACATCTCCGTCACCGGACATTTTATTGTCCTTCTTGAAATTTCCAATTGGACACCACCTCCAAGGGAGCCTCTTCGAGGCGTTCGATTGCGGAGGGCTCTATTATTCAGTTCAGAGATGACACCGTGAAATTCATTTCATGGATCACTATATCCCTTTCATGTCCACCTTATGAATTTTTAAATCCAAAGTTGTTCTCGAATACCGGCACCTTGGATGCGTCGGGCTCGTCGAGATAGTCGGAATAGACTACGCATTTGCCTAAAGTGGACTCTGGATGTGTTTTCTTGGGCATTATCAATTTTAAAGGCTATGACTATTGTTATTTTTAATTCGAAAATATTTTAAATAAGAAAAAAAGACCTGGGGTGGATAACTCCCCGTGCCTATCCCCTTCCTCCAAAACTAGGTCTTTTATCCATCTCTTTCTCTTCACACCGTGCTCCTCTACCATGGCAGCAGCCCCTCCCCATGGCGTCTCCTCCCTGTCCTCTCCTCCCCATGGTGTCTCCTCCCTGTCCTCCCCTCCCCTCCCTAGGTCTCTACTAGCTCCACCACGTTCTCCCCCACCACCAAGTGCAGCCTGGATCAGATCTTGAGGAAGAAGAAGAGGAGGCAAGAAGAGAGAACAAGAGGAGCAAGAAGAGAAGAAGGGAGAAAAAGAAGAGAAGATCTCGACCTTCCCTGTCCGTTTTCCCTTCCCCAAGCTTCAAGGGTGAGTCCCCCACCCTCCATGACCCTCTCTTGTGCTGTAGATGGTGATTCTTAGGTTCCTAGAGCAGGGGAGTAGAAGATCCATGAGGGATTTGGGAAGAAAATTCGTGGTGGTGCTGTTTCTGGGCATACAGCAGAGAAGATCCTCAATTTC
>QRDG01001270.1:436515-571504 GCA_012064385.1 Puccinellia tenuiflora
GAGCGCTTTACTCCCCGGCAACGGTGCCAGAAAATAGTCTTGATGACCCACAAGTGTAGGGGATCTATCGCAGTACTTTCGATAAATAAGAGTGTCGAACCCAACGAGGAGCAGAAGGTGTTGGCTTGTAGATTCGCGCAAGGTTCCACTACAAACACTAACCGAAGGATTTTTATGAGGTTTTATAGTAACAAATAAATAAAGTGCGAGTAAATAAAAGAGAGCAATAATTATTGCAGCAAGTGGCCCAATCCTTTTTAGCACAAAGGACATGCCGGTGATTCTACTTATAAAGGCTAAACGCTCCTGAGGACACATGGGAGTTATGTCAAGTCACTTTTGCTTCATATTGCTGATTAATGTTTAACGTTTTGCTAAGTGTTGTGTGGGTGAACCTATGCTAATGAACCGCCCTTACTTGGACTAGAACACACTTGTGATTACACTTCCCTACAAGCATCCGAAAATACGAGGAAGTATTTAAGAATTAACTAACCACAGCCTTAAACTCTGAGATCCTACACTCCGTCATGCACTAATTTACCGGCGGGGGTTTAGGTTTCTGTCAATCCCGCAACCATCTAACGAGCAAACTAAATACACAATGCATTCCCCAAGGCTCATAAGGGTGAAGTGTCATGTAGTCGATGTTCACACAAATCCCCTAGAAGAATAGCACCAAAATTAAATATCAAACCATTAAATACTACTCAGCATAATCCACTACTTGCAACGAGACTTCCCCATGTCCTCAGGAACTAAACAAACTACTCACAAGACATCATATGGATCATAATCAGGGGTGATGAATAAATGGTCAACAATCTGGTCATAAAAGTAATTCACCGATAAAACTCAAAAGCATCAACTACACAAGGCAATCAACACCGGTGAAGTGATCCCAATGAACTACAACAAAGATAACCCTAAATGTAACAGCGGAACGGAGTGGAGCTATGGGGATGATGGTGCTGTCGGTGAGGATGATGTTGATGATGATCCCGATGAAGCCCGTGACGATGACGATGGCAACGATGTCCCCTCTCCGGGAAGGAATTCCCCAGGCAGATTTCTCCCTACCGGAGATCTTTTTCTCTCTCTGTGGTTTCCGCCCCCGTGGCGGTGGACGAATATTTCTTCGAAGTGTCCCCTGATGTTTTTAGGTCAGAGGGGTCATATACGCAAAAGGGGAGAGCCGGAGGCGACCCAGGGCCACCAGGTGGGCCCCAGGCGCGGCCCAAGGAGGGGCCACGGCCAGGTGCCACCTAGCGCCCTGGTGGCTCCCCACCGGTAGCTCTTTTGGCTTCTTCCGTCATCTGGCAAAATAATGATCTCTGAATTTTTTATGGAATTTTTGGTGATGTAGAGGTACAGTATCTTGACAATGCCTTTTCCAGCTGATTCCGGGCTCCGGTAGTTAAATCACCAACAATCATCAAACATGAAAAATAAGGTAAAATAACATAAGTATTGCATTCTAATATGAAATATATCCATGAATAACAGTAAATTATGATATAAAATAATGATGCAAAATTGACGTATCACGCCGTCAACCCAATGATTCTCCTCTTTAACCGGACCCTAATCTCCCTCTCATCGACACTCAAGGTCCTAGATTCTTGGGCAATGTCGAGCCGATGAATGACCGCTAAGGCCATATGAAGTTCAACTTTTGCTTTGGAGAAGAGAGATTTACTCCATCGTCTTAGTTTTTGACCGGTCCATTTGAGCTTGTGAAAAAGTAGTTGACATGGCTCCAAGTGGTGATAGGTATCATTCCAAGCTTCATTGACGGCCTCATTGAATCACTGCATTTTAATCCAAAAGTTCTCGAAACGAAAGAATTTAGGGTGACTTCTTTTAGGATTTTGGAGGAGTTTCTGGGTACCAAACTGTAGAAACTTAAAAGAAGTGTCCGGTGGTTGCTGGGTTTCTCCGCACCGCAAAACTGATTCACAATGCAATCCCAGAAACTGGTTCGGAGCAGTTTCCCGAGTTTCTGTCCATGGGAACCGAAACGGTATACTGCTCTGCCCCCAGTTTCACATGTAATTACAAAAGAATGCCATCCCAAAGTCACCCATCGGTACCTGTTTGCTGGCTAGCTGGGAACGAAAAAAAGAAAAAGAAAATCGAGTCTGCTCGCTCGCGAACGACAACCCGTCCAGACTGTCGATCTGCTAGGGTTCCGCCGCCGCCACACTCCATAGCCACCACCGCACTCCGCTCTTGGCCCGTACGCCTCTGCCTCCGCTCCTCCGCGCTCTGCCTCTGCCGCTTGAAGTTCTTGGTAGCCGTCCGGAGCTCGAGGAACGTGAACGTCCGGAGGTTCGGCGCCTCCAGGATCTGACCCTGGAGGAACCCACCCTCGTCAAACCCACCGGTTGTGCCGCCGCTGCCGGCAGAGGAGGCCATGAAGCCGCTACTCCCAGAGGAGAGCTTCCTCATGGTGCTTTTGCTGGTGGTTACGCTGCCGCTTGTCTTGGAGTTCGTCGTCCCTGTAATAAGATTATCACAGATTAGCATACTAAATGTGATTCAGTCGCAGCAATAAACATGCTGACTTTGGTTGTTAAAGAGTTCAACCAAAGTTGGTGCCAATCCCTTCTCCTCTTCCGAAGAAACAGTTAGGATTGCGTCGGCCTGTATGATCTATGGAATGGGGGAAAACCACCTTTTTTTTTCTCCTGACAGAGTTACTTCTAAATCTAAACTAAAATTCCGTAGATGCTAGTATGAAATGAAACTATTTTTAAGCTTTGAGAAGTATGGATGTATGATATGATACTGATTCGGTTAATTCCCTTCCCTGATATGACCTTTTCATATTATTTTTATCTCATATCTACTAAAACCTAGCATATGTTGCTATATATTGCTTTATTAAGTGTAAAAACCAAATTCAAGGGCATAACAGACATCTTATAACTCATCATACCAAATAAGCAAAATAGCAGAAGCTAAAAAGAAGCCTCCCATGAAGTTTCTGTCAGTTCCTGCCTACAATAGTTTCTCCCCACCAAAATCTATAAGCAGGCTTCTGCATAAGCAGAAACTTAAAAGAAGTCACCCTTAGGCCTCTTGGGCCCATTACTATTGGCAAGTAACAAGGGACAATTGTTGGAGAGGGACGAGGATAGGGCATGAAGCGTGTGATCCGGGAAGACGATGCCCCATTCCTCATTGCAAAAGAAACCATCGAGCTTGTTCATAGTTGGGTCTTGCAGTTCGTTGCTCCATGTGTATTTGCGGTTTTGAAGATGGATGTATTTTAAGTTTTGACGACAATCGTTTGTACTAGAAAATTGACAGTTTCTCTAGTGAAAAGATCGACGAGACTTTAATGGAGATCAACAAGGAGAGCTCGAGAAAAAGGTGTCGAGTACAAGATAGAATCGTGGCTGGCATGCACATGAACAGTTTCAGTTTAAATATCCCTCTGCACCATGGTCATGGTTGTTTCTCACTACATTTCCTACGCTAGTTCAATTTTTTGGCAGAGTACAATGAGTAATGCTACACCTGTGGAGAAAAGCTACCCTGAGTAATGCTACACCTACGGAAAGAAAAGCTACACCGAGTAATGTTACACCTACAGAAAGAAAAGCTACGGAGGAACTTACGAAACTGAGTAATGCTACACCTACAGAAAAAAAAAAGTTACGGAGGAACTTACAGAATAAGTTGGGCTCAAAGAGATTATTAGGGGTGGGCGCGAAGAAATCAGGGGGCATGTGAACTAATGAAATCTAGACACGTCCTCCGTAAACTTCATTCGTAGGAGTTGAGCGCACGCGCTATATCTCGCTCATTGCGAGCGCTAGTACCGACTCGCCTACGTGAAGTCAATCATGGGCCGGCCCATTAAAATTGATACATGTAGGATCGCTGGTACGATTTATTCCCTGTACGCATCGCGACTTCACGTATTCATTTTCTTCTTATCTTTTTTCTTTTACCCTATTTTCATTTTTTTTCTTCTTTTTTCTTTTTACAAAAATGAATATATTTTAAATCTGAGCCATTTTATAAAAAAATCAAATTTTGAAATCAAAACCTTTTTTGAAAATGAACATTTTTTGAAATATGTTTTTTCAAATACGAACCATTTTCAAAATGAACAATTTTCAAATATGAACCATTTTTCAAATACCCTTTTTTGGTTCACCTGATTTTTTGGTTCACTATTATTTTTGGTTCACCCGAATTTTGGTTCCTTTTCGATTTATTATTATTTTTGGTTCGTCGATATTTTTGGTTCATTATTATTTTTTGTTCGCTGGTATTTTTGGTTTACTATTTTTTTTGGTTCACCCGAATTTTGGTTCCTTTCTGGTTCACTATTATATTCGGTTCACCCGGCTTTTTTTGGTTCACTATTATTTTTGGTTCACCGACATTTTTGGTTCACCTGTATTTTCGGTCAGTATTATTTTCGGTTCACCCAAATTTTGGTTCCTTTTCGGTTGATAGACATTTTTGGTTCACTATTTTTTTTTTGGTTCACCCAAATTTCATTCACTATTATTTTTGGTTCACTATTATTTTCGGTTCACCGGTATTTTTGGTTCACTATTATTTTCGGTTCACCGACATTTTTGGTTCACTATTATTTTTGGTTCACCGATAATTTTGGTTCACTATTATTTCGGTTCACCGGTATTTTTGGTTCATTATAATTTTTGATTCACCGCTAATTTTGGTTCAGCCGAATTTTAGTTTCTAAAAATGGTTTATATTTGAAAATATTCCTTTTTTAAATTGTTCCATAGTTTTTTTAAATGGTTCATATTTTAAAAATGTTAATTTTTTTTGAAAAATATTCATCTTAAAAAATGATTCAGATTTCTAAAATGGTAAAATATCCAGGTTTCTAAAAAAAGCTTAAGATTTAAAAACAACTATGAAAAAAAGACGAAAAACAAACAGAAAAAACAAATATAAAGATAAAACAGGAAAGAAAAAACGAAAAACTAATAGCCCGTATGTGGGCCGGCCCATGTGGGAGGGTTGTGCACAAGGACGCGCACGTAGTGCGGGCGACTCGAGTGTAGGACTCGCTCGAAGCGGGCACAAATCCTATATATCGCCCGTTGGCGACGGATCTTCGTGCTTTTTTGAAAATTGTTTCTGCGTCGGCCCATTTAGCGGGATTTTTCTGCTTTTTTCCTTCTCCGTTTTTTCCTTTTTCTGTTTTTTTCCTGCTTGTTTCATTTTTCTTTTTGTCACTTTTATGTATGATTTGAAAAATATTCATCTTTGAAAATTTGATCAAATTTAAAAAATGTTTACTTTTGAAAAATGTTCAAATATGAAATTTGTTCAAAATGCAAAAAGTTCAGAATTGAAAATTGTTCAAGCTTAAAAATGTACAGATTTGAAAATTATTCATGCTTAAAAAATGTTCAGACTTGAAAATTGTTTAGTTTTAAAAAATGTTCAAAATTGAAATTCGTTCAAATTTAAAAAATGTTCAAATTTTAAAATTGTTCATGTCTTAAAAACATTTAGATTTTTTAATAAATGTTTCAGATTTTAAAATTGTTCAGTTTTGAAAATTGTTCAAGCATTAAAAATTATTTCAAATTTGAAAAATGTTCAGTTTTGAATTTGTTCAGATTTAAATATATTCGAATTTAAAAAAAGTGGAAAAAACTATGTTTTTTTTGTTGAGCCGTTCCGAAAGCGGCCCATAAAGCCGCTGCTTCAGGCGACCTTGGCGGGAGTCGTCGCCTGAAGGGGACATATAGGAGCGCCCCGAGGGATCCCGGAGTTGAGTCCGTTGGTGTAGAATTTCCGGAGTACACTCGTGCTAAATTATGAGCCTGGAGGCTAGGAGTCCCTAAAAAAAGCCTGAGGTGATCTGGTCGCTGTACGTCCTCCTGGCCTGGTCCCGAAGCGGTATGACACGGGCACAAGGAACTCGGCCCACTACAAATCGAGAACCGCCCAACGAGCAAAATTCGGCCCATTTCCGTCGACCCGCTTAAGCGAGTGACGAATCCAAACATAGTTTTCCCCAGGCACTTGTAAACATCCGAGGAAGAAAGAAGTCGACAACACGATGAGCGTGCTCCCCTTTCATGTAACAACTCAACAAGGTCCTGGCGTGGCAACGTTCATATATGTACCATACCTGTAAAAATCAGGCAGCAGACAATCCTGAAGGGCAAGACTTTGTAACAGTTTAGGTCTGCCTAACATCTGATCCCAAAATTTTTGCTGACTTCGTCAAATATCTGATCCCAGAATCTACTTCCCGGGCTCGTGTATCTGGATGCCACTCAAGAGTTAGCCACCAAATGGATCCATGTTCATGCGTGGATGAGTGCACGATGGAAGGACCTGCAAGAAAGAGGACCTCTAGTTCTATCATTCAGTCTCACACGACTTCTTTTATAAAGGAGATGTAGCCATGTGGGCAGACGAGTAGAAATATATACGAGCTAGCATGTCCGTTCTTTCTATCTACTAGATGACCCGTTGCGCCACTGGCGCAATGCCGGAAGCTTGACTATAATTTAGCCATACGTCTTTATGTGTTTTGCATATATGTTGTTATCCGCGTTTGAGATTTATATGCTACTCTTATGCCACTACCATTGATGTCTCTCAAAACTACGAAGGTCGTTCGTTAGGGTTTCGGCGCCTCCTCTCCTTGTGCCCACTATCAGGATTCTTCCACTAAGCAATAAGAAATCTTTGTAACCAATTAAATCCAAGAAAGGATGAAAATCTGTGCAATATTTCGTACAGCCTAAGGTGGTGTGCTATTGCTTGCAAGAACAAAATCACAAGCCTTACATAGATGAATCCTCCCCCCAGCCTTTTTGAATTTTCATGTCCGGTGTTTCCTTGTTCCGACCCCATCGACGGCTCGACATTCGTCGCATCGTCGCCTATGCTCACTCAAAAAAGAAAATGTGCCCAATTGAGATTCAGTGACTAACAGACTCTATGTATGGTCTCCAAGTATGGTGAATTCACATGAGAGCAACTCATAGTTAATTTGCATAGTTGATTCGCATGTCATATAGCAAAAGGGGTGACAAGGTAGGAGCACGAGGCATTTGACACACATCACAGCACATTGTTTTCTATACTTTATAAGACAACATGGAGGACATTTTATTGCACAACAATAAAGCATTAAACATAAGGCACATTCGCCACAAAGCGCAAGTATACAAGCAAGATTCACAGACACTAAACATAACACACAAACACCAAATGGCACTTGCCTCCCAGGGTCCAGCAGGTCAAGCCTCTATCCAAGAATCCAGCATAACAAGCAGCAGACGCTGAGATGGCAACAACAGAACACATAGAATCCCTATACGCCATCATAAGTCGTAGTTGTAGTCTCATACAACAAAACCATAAGTTCCTTGCAAAAAAATCTGATCGCCTTCACAGCAGCCTGTTCATAAGCATGCAGACCAGGCCACACTCCAAAATAACTACCTTAAAGGAAAAGAATTTTACAGCTACATTAAGATGTACATAAAAAGAATTTTACAGCTACATTAAGATGAAGGTTCATACAGTGATAAACCAAATGCTCGGGAATTATAGTGAGCCGCTAAATAAAGGAAAAAAGAGGATGAATTATAAACTGCTAGTCAAGACAGCTGATTCAGGGAATGTATTTTCATTCAGAAATGTTCTAACGAATGCATGTTTCAGCTGATTCAGAAATGATCTATAGAAAGAAAGTTGCAGTTGATTTTCATCCCAAGCATCAGATATTAGAATAGTCCATTCAGCACATACATAGAGTACACCAATAATTATAGTCTCCACTTTAATTCTATGGTGTCCTTATGCTAGGCCGGACCGTCTGGTCGAACTGTCGTCGTTCTGTTGCAACAGAATTCAGAAATAGGCTCCTTTTCCGTATTGAACTTACTACTGGGTCAGTAAGATGACCTGGTTCCTTGACACCATATTTGTACTATGATCGGCCTTGACAAATTGGCCTGAGGTCACACTTCCTAATAGATCCAAGTCGTAAAATCTAGAAGAATAGTAAATGGCTTAGAAATTCTTCAAATTCCCTGTTTTTACCTATCATGTGAATGATAACTCAGCCTTCATATTTTAACGTGCTTAAGATTAAATATCAACTACAAAGTCTGTAGATAATCCACTATCCATGATAGAAATCCCTACAGAGCCAAAAAACAAAGTACAATATGGAGTAAACCGGACAGATTATATTTTTCTATTAGAAAAACAAGGACAGCCCGCTACTCTATAGTATTATATTAACTTAATTATAGGGCATTGAAAAATAAAGCATACTCAGCGCAACTGCCAGATAGCTAATTTCAGTTTACTATTCTGCACAACACAAACAGAACTAATGCAACCTCAAAGATAAAAGCAAAATCTCAAGAAAACAGCACCAATTGATCGCCTACAGGCTACAACCCTCTACACATTCAGAACAGCTGAGATTCAGAACACTTGGAGACTCCAATGTAACCATCAGATGAAAAGAGAACCCACTAAAATAAATTTCAATAAGAAAGAAGATATTTTTGAATATTAATCATAAACTTGGCATCCACAATACATTCTATGAATCTGTGGTCACCTGGTTTCTTCCCCATCCCAACAAAACTCTTCTATAAAGTTCACAACATTCTTGTGAATTCATAGGTTCAATCTTTGTTTGTGCAAGACCTTATATTTAAAGAGCAAGAGCACAGAACTGTTGATTTTCTGGGATCCTAGAACAACCAACATAAATGAAAGGAGAACTGGACCTTTTGTGCTCATATACCTTAATATCTACTAACCGGATGGGAATAAGAGTGCGCACAGAGAAATCAACAGCAATCTGTAGTTGAGAGCTGGGGATAAGAATGCGCACCAGGAGGAGCAGCAACAGCATCTCCATGTGCTACTGTCGAAGGCAGAGCAGACGACCAAAAAGAACACAATGGAAGCAGACTCTCTGCCTTCTCTAGCTGTACTGGTGTAGGAAAGAATTTAATTGAGTTAACATGTTTCCGAAAGCAAAATTCCAAGAGCCGAACTCAACACTGTACGGAAGAATTTAATCGAGGTAACCTGTTTCTGAAAGCCCAAATCCAAGAGCCCATGCCTCATCCAGGATCAAAATCTGCTTCCAAGGCACACAAGAATCGAGCACGTTATAATCTTTAGGAAGTGGAAGCCAGTGGATAAAAGCTTCACAAGCGAAGGAGCAACATGACCTCTCTCGATGGGGTGGGGCAACTTTCTCTTGCTTGATCCCATGCGGCACCATAGTCACCGCCTGAGCGACACAGCAACAGCCCCTGCCGAGCAACTTCCTCAAAGCAACATTTCCATATAAACACTTCATGTGCATAATGATTTTCCCTAAAAATCCACCACAATAATAGGTCCTTCTCTTTATTACTCCTACTAAACAACAAAAGATAAAAAAATGAATAAGGAAATCAATGTGCTTAACAGAGTGATATACCAGAGGATGATTTAATTTGGCTAGTCATGCCGCTCCACCTCCCTCCTTTCAAGCCATCCACCATTGACGACGATGGAACCATCCCTGTGTCATCTCCATGTTGCTGATGTGCCAGCACTCGAACAGGCCACCTCCATCCTTTTAAGCCATTCACAATTAACAACGATGCAACCATCCGCACGCCATCTCTTTTTGTCGTCAATGCACCGGCACTCGAACAAGCGCAGACAGAGCAATACCTGCAGCAAGAACACGGAAAGAACATGAGCACACAAAAATCACATGGACCAATTTACCGAACATACAAAAATTCTAAAAGGCCACTCTGACAAATTTACTGGTAATAAACAAACAACCAAGCACATAATTATTAATTTATAATCATTGGTAAACAAAGATTTGTTTTTTGGTTTACACTGATACAAAAGTGACCTTATTCAAATGCATTGGTCGATATCTGCTGAGACCTGATCACATACTCAACTTCAGCACAGATGTACCTAGTGGATCCCCAACAAGAACCCAAAGAAAACCCAACACCAGCTCACCACTTGCACGACTTCTTGAATTCTCTAAAAAAATCCCGGATCTGCACACCAGATTCACGAAATCCCTAGAAGATATAGTATTCAATCAGATTAATGTTTATTCATAAAGCCTAGTTAGTTACTTTTTGTTCATGTAAACTACAGAGGCAGGTACAGTTAGCAATAAAGGGGAAAATTGTCGCTAAAACTTTAGTTTGCCAATTTAAAACCCAACGGACCATAGCAGTAAACTTCAATTACCGAGTTCACATAAGTTGGAGCTCCATGCCTAGTATTAACACGAAGCATTGCATTCCTGGATCAAGAAAAGAGGAATAAAATTAGGTAAAGATAATTTGTTAAAAAGTAAACAAGCAAGCAAAGGAATTAATCCTAAGAATGACCTGGCTAGCATTGCGCAGTAAGGCAGTAGCTTCAGGCATGGAGGAAGACACCAGGGATTTAGTTATAGCAACGTGCACACTGATGGGATATGCAACACGCTTCCAGAGATATTTTCGGGTAATCAGGTGTGCATGGAATTAGTTTAATTATCAGACTAACAGTACTCCCAGGATAATTTCAAGTCACATAATACTGAGCATAGGATCTTGCAAAAGGATTGTCATGCAAGTCATACAAAATAGGTTGTCCATACATATTACACAGGAATCACGTTAGTTCAAAGCTGCAGCAGTGAAGTGATGAATCCTTCTAAATAGCTCGACGATATATATTAAGGTAGCACGCTGAGCAGCAGCGGAAGTCGAGGTATGAAGCATAACTAAGATATGCATGCGCTCTCCATCTGGCCCCTGAGAGCTATGCTCATAACAGGAACTATCCATGAAGATCTGCTGTATGGAAGAGCATCTGGTAAATGAAGACATGAAGAAAGACTAATTAGTCAATATGGTGTGGAAGAGCATCTGGTACTTAACAGCTACAGCTAAAAGGGCATATCAGCAGGAAAAATAATAACCTCTTGTAAGAAAGCAATATACTGAACTACCTAAAAATTACAGAAAAGGGCCTGGAGGAAGTAATTAGGTAATACCTTATATATATATAGATGTCTTCATACACAGCAGAGGCAGCTACTACTTTTGTTTCTTGCCACCACCCTTGGGAGGAGCAACGGACCTAAAATATGAGTCAAGTCAGCAAGGTTGCTTATTTGGGCATACATAGGCAGGACATCACATCGGTAATAGGAAGGAAAGTAACACCTTTTAGATCATCTTTTTCTGCAATGACATTTGTAGCTTCTTCCATCACAGCTTCAGTAGGAGGCTGTATGATTTAGTAAGAGAAATAAATCAAAGTAGAAACAACAAATAATCAATGGAAACACTATGAAGCGAAGAATGAACATCCGACACTCCTTCAGTTGAAGGACCACTGCTTTCAGCAAGTGTTGTCTTGACTTAGATGGAGTCCCGAACAAAGAACGCCTCACACCACGTTTATGGGAAGTTGATCTGTTAGAATTAATTACTTAGCGACAATAGGATTGAGGAACAAAGTAAATAGGCTGTGTACAAATGGGCACTAAGTTGAAGGGCTTTACCCTTTAGCTGGAGTTGAAGGACTCATCTTGTCAGTAGGAGAAGCAGGCGCCTGCGTCCAAACAAAGGGTCAGTATTTAGTAAAGTAAGCAGATAATATGTAAAAGAAATCACAATATGAAAATCTGATACACGGAAAAAACCTAGTTTACGCAGCACCTATGTCTATTATGAATGAACTGAAGAAGTTCCCAACTTACTGAGACAAGCGGTGACGCAAGAGGCAGTGAAGGCAGAACAACCGGTGGAAGTTGTATGACTGAACCGCTGCCTGACGACGAAGCTCCACCAGATTTTGCACCAGCACGAATAACAAGCGGCGGTAGTTCAGGTTTGTATATCTCTTCAATCCTGTTGACTTGGAAGGATAAATTCTCATTGATGTTTGATTTCCATTTCTTGGATATGCTGACCATCAGCTTGTACTTCTGCCCAACGAGACGGCTAATCTCTGGTGGTGTAGTCATGTCAAACCTTGCAACATTTCCTATTTCTTCAGCTGTGGTATATCCTGGGACTGCTCAGTACACAAAACATTTTCTGAACTCAAAATTGCTGAACTATAACTGGACAACTCAGGGAAGATGTAACACTAAAATGAAGTTGCAAATGTGTATTTTAATCAATTTCCTTTCAGTGATACATAAAATGGATGGCTCCTCAATGAAGCACTACAGATATATTTGCTTTATTATGCCAAAATCCCAACACACTACCTACAAGGATCTCTATAAATAAGAAAAAAAAGAGAATCAACACATCCAACAACAGTCATTGCAAAGAAATTGTAGAGGTTGTAGAACACCTTGTGAAAACTGAATACGAAATCTTCCTTGAGCTGATCTTAACCCAAATTACAACACAAATATGGAAAGGCATTAATAAAAAGCAAGGAAGATCCACGTCAACAAAATCGCACGGATTTGCCGAGGATATTAAATCTAAACAAAAGTAGTATGAGAAATAGTGTATGCATCTGTTTACAAAAAGATGGAGTAGGAACCATACATGTTAGGTCCATGAATTTAACTGACCTTGCAGTGTCATAAATCTTCAAAACAGCTTGGTGTATCTAGTTCCTTGCAAAATATGAAAGAAGGAATCATGTGGCACACATATGGGCCCTGGCGCGTGAATAAATACAAACTGGTTAAGGCATGGCTGAATTTACAGGGGATAAGAATTTTCCTCAAGCGAAGTGGCAATCTGTTGTTGGCTAACATGAAGAAAGGGAAACCTAAATAACATCTGGACTGTACCTATATGTATTCTAAATATAAAATATACACAAGTAACTTGAGCACAGCAGTATAGCTGTATAGGCATGCGACATGTGGACAGGAAGCATAAATATATTTGGAGCCTCGGTTTGGAGAGGGGAATCCTGGAACAGAGCCTTCGGCACAGACGAATTATTAAGATCTTTGTCGCTCCTGCAGAGGCAATGATCGTGTGCATTACAACACAATGAAAAAACAGCAAGTTATTCTAGCAAATGGTTTAAGCCACCAATTGCCTATTTTTGGATAGTATGACACTTCGATATGTAAATCTAGGTGTTAAGGATATATTACAGGAGAAACACAAAATTATTTTTGGCAAGAGACACATGCAGCAACAGAAAACTTGGCAGGCATCAAACATCACAAAGGAAAATTTGTATAGCAGCGGAATGATTTTAAATTTATATGCCAGTTTATTCGATAATGAGCATACAAGTGTGTACCAAAACCTTGACATTCTTTTTGTGGTGCTTAAAGGGAAGTAAAAATAGTACACATTGCAAGGAGAAATAAACACTAATCAGGTATGACTAATCATGCTGAAGCAGCAGGCATGCAAACATTGTCCAAGTTAGCTGAGTTCAGTTCACTGAAATAGAGACAGTGTAGCGAGGTAAAAGTGGTACTATAACATGTTCCATACTTGCATGTACCATAGAGATATTTGGAGAAAGAGAATTTCTTACAGATATGAGCCAATATGGGCTTAAAAAATAAGCAACTTCAGGAGGGTCATGAATAGAAGCAACTTCAACAGATTGATAGACTGCCATTCTAATGATAAATTCTGAGCAAAATAAAACGGTCAAGCCGAAATCGCAACGTATCGGCATCATACCTTCAGCAGCCGACGTGAGGTGCCACCGCCCTGCAGGGCACAAGCTGTTTCACCATGAAAATACAGACTGGATGCAAGAAATGGGATGGAGTTGCGTGTAAGATGAGGCAGAGCATATGAAGTTAGGATAAATTCATGTTTTCTATTTATGTGTTGTACCTCATTTTGCTTGGTTGCGGCCTGGTCTCTCTATTTGTTTGGTTACGGCAAAAATGAGGTAAAACACATAAAGGCATAATTATAAGAACCATATGCAAAATTTAACCAGGCTGCACCTATTATCAGATAACAAATCCAAAAGTGGATGAATTCAGAGAGCAAATAATAGCACTGAAGTTGTGGTGTATGAGTTCAGCAATGACAACTTTACAGCTAAACAACATATCCCAAAGAAGTATCCGTCTATGACAACCAGCATTCATACATCATTTTCATCTCCTCTTGACTCTACTCTAATACAACATAACAACCTTATTCTGAATTATTTTTCAGGTAATTAAGACATACCCAACAATGGCAAACAAAAATCAGTGAGCAGCAAACCTATCAGATATACAGTTAGAAGATGTTTAGCTGGGTTTGGGACTTAGCAATCCCCTACTACAGATTGGAATGACAAGAATCATGCCAAATTCAAACCAGCAATAGACTGCATACCATACATTGTAATGATAAAGAAAGAACAAAATATGACATCCAAAAATAACACAAACTCTATAACATACAACAGAAACTTGGGCAAGATATAAACCTTTATTTGAGGAAATTTTGGGTCCTGCAAGGAAGGTCAACAAATAGAGAGTTTACAAAGGGCATTCAAGAGCGGTAGACCATGAGAAACAGAAATTGATTAACCAGATACATCCATAAGAAACAGAAATCGATGAATAAATAGATGACAGAATTTCTCTCCAATAAAGAGGCAAGAAAAATATACAAACATGGATCAATGTATGTATTGCAAGATGGTTAACAATATTATAGCAGATATGGAGATTGAGACATGAAAATCAATAGTTTTAGGATTCACTTCTAGCCACACAATAAAAATGTGAATTCATTCCAACCAAGCTTCAAGATGGCCTCTGGAGTCTTGAAACTAAGTGTGCCATGGAGAAAAGCTAGAATCGGCATGGGAAGGTGGTGCTGATGTGGAGCCACTCGGCTAGGGGGCTGGTGAGGGTTGTGGCTCCGGCATCTCCTTTACAGTGTGCTCCTCTTGGAGGTCAGGAATGGCAAAGACCGGTGCCAACTGTCCCACATATACCACTGTTACTCAAATAATAAGGGAAAACTGTTAGCACTTTCAATTCACTACATATCACCAAACAACATGATCATTTCATTACAAAATTTTCACCACATAAGAAATTATTCACCGCAGGTTAAACCAAAACTACAGATCAACATCTATTTCCTACCTGATTTATCATGATCAGCGCCAATTAAACATCGAATATTAATGAATCAACACTTATTACCACACAATCTACTCACCGCGGGAAGAGTTGTCCGAGCTGCAGTCATGATAACGTGGGAGTTGATGGAGGTAGATGCAAATGTGACCACCACGCGAGCCGGCGCCTTTGGCTTTGCCTGCGCGTCGACAAGGGTGATTCTTGGGTTAGAGTTTAAGCACAGCATGGTGACAGCAATGGCCTTTTTCTTCTTCCTTGCTGGCGGTGGTGGCAGAACTGGTGGCTTCTCCCCCAACATCGACATGCTTGACCTCTCCATCTCCCCTCTGTACCTATATTGACTGAATGACATGAATATTAAAGAGGAAAATACTGAATTGCAGCTCACTATAACCCTTTAAAACTCTTCCTAAAGTTTAGACGGTAAAGAACAAAATAGATAACCATTTTCATACCTAGACAATAAGTGAATGGGCTGAATGACCATGAGAGCAACCTGTCAAACCAAAAGACATATAGAATTACCAACTTAGACCATGCACAATTGGAAGCAATAGCAAATTACTAATATATTTTCCTCTCCCCAAACAGACTATTTTGTGAACTAAATATGGGCACAGACATACGGAATGTGGGCACAAATTTTTTAAACTAATATAGGGTTTGGGAACAGGTTCCACACCTCGAGGGGAGAAATTGAAGAACAAATTCAGCGGTGTAGGCTGCTGCTATCAAATGTATTGTTGACCCTCTTCTATCTTGCAAATCACGTCCAAGGATTAAGGGCTCAACGATGATAAGCAATTGCAGGCTATTATCTGAAAAAACACCTACAGGTCTTCAAAGACAAGGGATATTAGGAAAACCACAGAGCAATTCAACAAATCAAGATGAGATTTGGAGAAAAACAGAGGGAAGCAAAGAAGGAAAATAGGAGATCCACCTGTCTGGATCCATCTTGGCAGTCACATCCAAGGATTAAGGGCTCAACTCATCAATGTCTTCGCCTGGGCAGAGGAGACGGCAAGGAGCAGGGAATCTTCATCATCACGTACCATCCCAGCCATAAATACTTGCTGCTTGATGTTCCTCCAATTCATCATACGGCCTAAGGGAATTTGAGGGCAAATGTAGGAAGCAAACAAGGAAAAGAGGAGCTACCTGGGATGCGCAGGTTCGCCACTGCTCTCCATATTCATCTGGTGCTGTCTAGGGCGGAGCAAAAGATGAGCACAGGACGACGCCTCTTGCTCGGCCGTGGCGTCATCGCCTCAGCAGCCGCCCGTGGAGACTCCTGCTCGGCCAGGACGACCGGCCGTTTCCATCTCCGTCGTGTCCGCTGCTGACTGTGAGAAAGAGAGAGAGGTGAGATGGGAGGCAGAGAGAGAGAGAGAGAGTGGAGGTGCAAGAGCGAATCCGTACCGGGCGCGAGGGCGCGGAGGAGGGGGCCGAGTGCTCACCCTGCTTTTCCTCCTTGACGTGCGGTGCCCTCCTCCTCTCGCTGGATGGGGCTAGGTCCTGTCATATCCTCGTGTGTGATGCGAACGGAGTACATGCCGACCGCGGAGAGGCCGACGCCGAGCAGCAGGAAGCCGATGAAGACCAGGCTGACGCCGAGCAGCAGGAAGCCTCGACTCTGCTACGCCGCCGTACATCGTCCTCCTTGCCTCGGGGAAGGAGGAAGACGGGAACGCCCGGATCTGGTGTGCTAGGTGTCTCCTGCCGGGCCACTGGTTTCCCCCGGCCGACAACGAGCCACCATGCTCGCCCTCCTCGCCACCGGCCAGCTCGTGGCCGCCGATGCTCCCGGAGCCAGACCTGCTCACAGCGGCCCCGAGCTCCTCCATCTGGTGTTGCTGCTGTTGTCCCGACGCCGGCGTGGGCGGGAGGCTGCTGATGGGCGACGGCGGGGAGGGGCGGCGGCGGGTAGGGGCCGCGAGCTGGGGGAGGGGAAAATCACAGGAGGGGAATGGGGAGGAGAGGCATGAGCGTGATTCGCTAGGGTTTCACCGCGACGCTGCTTTTGTCCCACGCGAGTCCACCCATCGAGCGACCAAACTGAGAGACGCGGATGAGGTGGTCTCGCCCACTGATCTGTGGACCACTGGACCCATCGTTCATGGACTCTTCGGAGGGTACTATTCATTTAAACAGGTGAACAAAGTTTTCACCACATCCAACAGCCACAGATGAAACAGCAGCACGTTTTAGCCGATCGGACGACGCACGCAGACGCGGAAGCAGCGATGGGGGCAACAGCCGGGTAAGGCAGGAGCCTTTATAAGAGTAATTGCAGATGTTCCATATGTGCACATCCAGATTTGTTAATTTGATTAATGTACTGACCTGGTATTCACGAAGCCAGGGTTGAGAAATCTGTAAATTGACAGCCATTTTTGATACGTCCAACACTAGTAGAAAACAGGCCTTTCTCCCGGGCCATTAGTCGCGGACGTGTCTCAACCCGCGACTAAAAGTCCGGCCACGTCGCCCCGAAATCTGCGACCCATTTGTCGCGGTTCGTTAGGAACTATTTGTCACGGATTGAGATACTAACCGGGACAAATGGCGTCTGTGGCCGCCGCGAGCAGGTGCCCCCACCTTTTGTCCCGGTTCGTGTCTCGAACCGGGAGTAATACCGCGCCTTCCCGCGACGGTTAGTGATTCGAAGGCTTTTGAGTTCCCGCGCTTTATCACATGGGGAAACGAAGAGGTTGATCACACGGAGAAACGAAGAGGTTGATCAAATTAATGGATTTTGGGAACACGGTTGGATTAATTACCACGGCCTCCTCATCTCCCTTGCTATCTCTATATAAGAGAGCTACAGTGCCATTTGCCAAATGCACCATCTCCTCTCTGTAATCTCTCTACTCAAAAATCCTCTCTCGAATCGCTGCCGCGCGCCATGGAGCCACTTGCGCGCCCACCTCAATCCCAGGTGTACCACTACAAGGACGACGCCGTCAACATGAACTTCAAGGTCGTGGTCACTCTCCGCGCATCAACCGTGGAGAGATGGATCCGCGACGTCAAGAGGCGCTACCTCGACGCCGCACCGAAGAAGAACATGGGCCTCGACAGCGAGTTCACCGACGCCGCACCCGAGGAGAGGCAGCGTGCCGCCGTCCTGCAACTCTCCGTGGAGACCGAGACGTTGATGTTCCATATTTGCCACGCTGATCGGGTGCCGCAGGCCCTCAAGGACTTCTTGATGGACAAAACCATCAAATTCTGCGGCGCGGCTATCAACAACGATCAACGTATGCTGGAGCCTTACGGAATTCATATTCCGTCCGCCGTCGACCTCCAGCGGGCTGTTCACCCTAACCCAACGTACCCTAATCTTCCGAGTTTCTATGCTCTAGCCAATTTTACTGTTGGCACAACGCTTCAGAAGAAGAAGAAGAAGAAGAAGAAGAAGAAGAAGAAGAAGAAGAAGAAGAAGAAGAAGAAGAAGAAGAAGAAGAAGAAGAAGAAGAAGAAGAAGAAGGAGAAGAAGAAGGAGGAGGAGGAGGACGAGAAGAAAAAGGAGGAAGAAGAGGACCTCACGAGAGGTTGGGGCAACTTTTCATTGAGCTTTTATCGCATCAAGTATGCCGCTCTGGACGCTCGCCTAGGCTACGAGATTGCTAGGAGGTGTCTCGGTGGTATGTGCGTATGTCTCAATGTGTCGATCTAGATCGTCTCAACAATAATTGTCATATGTGAGACGTTTGATTGAAATTATAAAAAGTTGTGTGATCTTTGGATTTATTTAGCACTTGTTTTCCCTTTATATTGTTAATTATCTCTAGACCGTACTAATATTCAGCAATAGCAAGTTTGTGCACGTATCAAAAGTAATTTTTTTATTACAAAGAGTTCTACACATTCTAAGGATTTTTTAATGACTAAAAATTTGTTGAATTTGGCCAAGTAGATCAAAATTTATGGAATTTCGAAAGTTAAGGATTTAAAACTCTCTCTCTCGATCCCTCTCTCTTCTATTCCAAAAGTGTACGGTACGTATGTGGTAGCGTAGAAATATACGAAAACTATTTTGAAATGAAGAAAAGAAATAAATAAAATGAATTCTCTGCCGCGGCACAGAAAGTGCCCAAATTTCTGCCGCGACAGATAATCTTTAGTCGCGGCCCGTTATACGAACCGCGACTAAAGGGGTCTGCGGCCGCTGCGGGTTAGGGTGCCCCCCTTTTGTCCCGGTTTGTATCTAAAACCGGGACAAAAGGCTGGCCCCTATATATATGGCTGCAGGCGCCCCCTCTCCCCCCCTCTCTCTCATTTTTTTCCTGGTTGGAGGTGGTGTGGGTGTGCTAGTTTTTTTTCTTCATATGCACTAGAGGTGTTCGGTGAAATGCCTGTTAGAGCGATGACACTTGAGTTCACACAAGACAAACATGATATGAGGTGCCCGAGCCACACTTAAGCTTCCTCCTCTTTGTTTCCAAGTTTTCTAAAAGGTTAGCAACTAGTTTCTCGTTTAGACCACGCGGTACTAATTTTAGCATCGTGACTGCGTTTAATATATAGTTGCATGGTGCAGATGAGTCATCCATGGATGTACGGTGACCGACGCTCTGGCGCTTACAGAGAAGGCGTGCGGTCTTTTATCGTTGTGGCCGAGGCGAACAAGCGGCGGGATGGTTTTATGTGTTGTCCATGTGTTGAATGTCGGAATGAGAAGGATTACACTTCCTCAAGAATCATTCAGAGCCACCTGCTTCGGTCTGGTTTCATGTCCGGCTATAATGTTTGGACCTTGCACGGAGAAAGAGGGGTTATGATGGAAGACGGCGATGAAGAAGAGAACGATGATGACAACTACCGATCTATGTTCCCTGAATACGCTGATACCGCAATGGAAGACAATGAAGAAGAAGGAGGTGAAGAACGGGCAGCATATGAGCCCGCTGATGATCTTGGTCGGGTCATTTCTGATGCAAAGCGAGACTGCGACACAGAAAAGGAGAGGTTGCAGTTCGAGCAGATGTTACAGGACCACAACAAATTGTTGTACCCAACTTGTGAAGTTGGCCAGAAGATGCTGGGTAGCACACTATAATTGCTGAAGTGGAAGGCAGAGTCCGGTGTGACTAACTCGGGATTTGAAAAGTTGCTGGTACTAATGAAGAAGGTGCTTCCAAGAAATAACGAATTGCCCGCCAGTACATACGAAGCAAAGAAACTTGTCTGCCCTCTAGGATTAGACGTGCAGAAGATACATGCATGCCCTAATGACTGCATCCTCTACCGTGGTGAGAAGTACGAGAATATGGATAAATGTCCGGTATGCACTGCATTGCGGTATAAGATCAGAAAAGATGACCCTGGTGATGTTGAGGGCGAGCCACCCAGGAAGAGGGTTCCTGCCAAGGTGATGTGGTATGCTCCTATAATACCACGGTTAAAACGTTTGTTCAAAAACAAAGATCATGCCAAATTGTTGCGATGGCACATGGAAGACCATAAGAAAGACGGGATGTTGAGGCACCCCGCTGATGGTCGGCAGTGGAGAAAAATCGAGAGAGAGTTCCCGGACTTTGCAGGTGACGCAAGGAACTTATGGTTTGGTCTAAGTACAGATGGCATGAATCCTTTTGGGAAGCAGAGTTGCAGTCACAGCACCTGTCCCGTGACTCTATGTATCTACAACCTTCCTCCTTGGTTGTGCATGAAGTGGAAGTTCATTATGATGCCAGTGCTTATCCAAGGCCCGAAGCAATCAGGCAACGACATTGATGTGTACCTAAGGCCATTAGTTGATGAACTTTTACAGTTGTGGACCGAACCAGGTGTACGTGTGTGGGATGAGCACAAACAGGAGGAATTTGACCTACGAGCGTTGCTGTTCGTAACCATCAATGATTGGCCTGCTCTTAGTAACATTTCAGGACAGACGAACAAAGGATACAGTGTATGCACGCACTGTTTAGATGAGACTAAAAGTATATATCTGGATAAATGTAGGAAGAATGTGTACCCGTACAATCGTCGTTTTCTTCCGCCCAGGCATCACTTAAGGAAAAAAGGCAAGCATTTCAATGGCAAATATTTGTGATAGATCTAACTTACAGGGTATAACTAATTAATTATCAAGCATACTTATGAACTATATGATGAGAGCACTGGACATTGCTACTGCTTCATATATATGGATCTCTATGACATGGCCGTATAATTAAATGACTAAAATATGGCGCACACTCAAATTTAAATCAGGGTGATACAATAAGCTAACATTAGCAACATAGTGCGTCATGTATGAAATTCTGATAATGAATTTTCCCACCAAATTCAATTAGTAACAAAAACCGGGCATAAACTATGAAGAAAAAATTACTAGTTTCTATTGCTATGCAATCTTATGGCTACTTTAAATTTTAAATGTCAAATGTAGAGTCTGTGACATTACCGTGTGAATATGTATACCATTGCCTGTATTCCCAAGATTCTATAACTTAATCGACTCTTTTTCACATGAAATAGAGCCAAAGAAAAACTTACCTGCTAGTCACATCAGTCCTAAAGTTATACATTCTTATAATGTCTATGGAGCTGGGTGACGGTCCAAGATATGTGTTACAAACATATCCTGTGCCTACAATAGAAAACAGAGACAATCAATAGTAGTAGCTAAACAAACAGAGGCATTATAGGGCAGATGCCAATAAAACATAAGAATCAGATCTTTGAAAATTTACGTACACTGATAACTGTTATTTTACGGTGATTCAAATCCGTTTCTATAAGTGAGAAGGCTAACGACGGAGCGAAGCGAGGCCCGTCGCCGGTAGGCTTGGTACGGTACGAGTTGTAACCGACCTGGACACCGCTTATCACCGACCTAGATTAGGTCAGGACCACTATAAATACGTCTTGTAAGCCGCCGCCGGAGATAAGCCACACATTGTAAATCCCGGCGCGTTTGTAACCTCACCCCGAAATAGTGAAGTATTGCTGGCTGGCGCCCGTGGTTTTTCTCTTCCTTGTTGGAAGGGTTTTCCACGTTAAAATCTCGTGTCCCCGTTGGTTTGATCTTGCTTAATTTCATCGTTGTTTTGCTATCGCTTGTAACAATAACAACCTCAAGTTGGCAGACCCTATAGCTTTTATATTTAATGAATATGCATTGCAGACTTACAGTTTTCTGGATACATGCCGAGTGACTTAATGGGAAATTGGAAATTAGTAATGAACGACCACAGGGTTTGTGTTTTCACATACCAAATATATAGAAATGGCACTGTCATGGTTAGACAGTTATCCTACTCGGGCTGCGTCCCGTATCTGGCCAATGGGCCGTGTAACCCGGACCACTGTGGCATCGCTGGAACATGTCGTGTATAAGATGTGGCCAGCACGTTGGTGTACGGCATCGGATAGAACATATGCTATTGACTGATCTCTCTCTCTCTGATCTGTTGCTTCTGTCTCTCCCCTGTGCCCCAAATTTCCCTCTCGAATCCATAATTCCTGGCCACCTATCGTTGGGTTCGTGACAAAATTGGTATCAGAGCTAGGTTGTGCCGCTATCACTTGAAGATTGGAGCAGAAATTCACGAGAAATTTCGATTTCTCCTGGTCGTTTGGGTGCGGTTCCTTCGGGATATCGCGCAAAGCTCCTTCGGGACGCCCGCGACTGGTCGATTTGTGCCCGATTGACGGTTCTTCAAGCTGGCGCCGCGCAAGGGAGGGGATCACGCGCAGGAGCAGTTCCGCGCATCTGTGACGCAATCCATGGCGACCGCTGCAGAGCAAACTCAGGCGTTGACGGACATGATGAAGCAGATGCTAGATGGCTTCAACGAACTCAAGGCCAAGCAAATCGAGACGCAGGAGGCGATCCGCGAGATCCGGGAGCGGACTGAGGCGGTGGAGGCACAAGCTGCAGAGTTGGGGGCGCGTTCGTCTCCAACACCTTCCACACCTCCTTCACCGACGGATCCGAGCCCTTCGGCGCGCGACGGCAAAACAACGGTGCCCCAACCGCCTGGATTTGGGTTTGCTGACCACCGCGCTGCAAATCTTCACCGGGGTGATGCACCGGTATCCTCGCGATCCCGCTGTCAGCCCCGGGAACAGGTGCAATTCAAACCCGAACCTCTAGTGCTGGTTCATCTCGTATGCATCATGACACGCGTGAGGACACTGTTAGGGCACCAGCACCTAAAATTGAATTTCCCAAGTTTGATGGTGATAATCCTAAGCTCTGGCAACAACAGTGCGAAACCTATTTCGAGGTGTTTCGAGTGCAGCCGTGCTTACGCACACGTTATGCTGTACTCGGATTCCAGGGAAATGCAGCACTATGGTTTCAGGGGGTGGAGGCGAAAGGCAGGGTGGAAGAGTGGCATGAAATGTGTCGATTAGTGCACGAGTATTTGGTAAAAACAAGCAAGAGAGTTATAGGCATCAGATGAGAGTCCTCTGCCAAACTAGTTCAGTATCTGAGTATTGGGATAAATTCTCTAGACTAAGACACCAGTTACTGCTATACAATCCACACTTAGATGAAGGGCACTTTGTTGATGAGTTTATAGCTGGCTTACGAGATGACATTAGATCAGCAATTTGGTTACATCGTCCACAAGACTTGGAAACTGCGCATTTGTTGGCTTTAATGCAGGAAGAAGAAGCTGTACCCAGTAAGAAGAGGCCCTTTTCCAAGCATGATTATTCTGAATCCAGCAGAGGCAAATGGGGCAGCAAGTCAGTGGATGAAGCTAGGGGTGAAGGAAAAAGGTGGATGGGTCTAAAAGAGATGACAAGTTGGAAGCTCTGAAATCGTTTCGTAGAAGCAAGGGTCTCTGCTTTACATGTGGGGAAAAGTGGAGCCGAGCTCACAAGTGTCCTGCTCAGGTGCCATTGCACGTGATTGAAGAACTATTGGAAGTCTTGCAAATTCAACACTCTTCTAGCCAAGCAAACACTGATTCATCTGATACTGAAGAAGACACAATCATGTTCATGGGAGCTCCTATACCAGCTGGTGTCAAGCGTAGAAAGTCCTTTCGGTTACAGGGTTCTATTGGAAAACATCAATTGCTTATTCTAGTGGATTCTGGTAGTGTGTCTTCTTTTGTCAGTGAAGAATTGGTCTCCAAGTTGCACTGCGTACGCAAGCAGATGCCACCATCCACATTTGTGGTGGCTAATGGGAATAAGATGATCTGTGACCAGTTTGTGCCACAATTGGAATGGGGAGTGCAGAGTC
This sequence comes from Puccinellia tenuiflora, assembly GCA_012064385.1. Taxonomy (NCBI): domain Eukaryota; kingdom Viridiplantae; phylum Streptophyta; class Magnoliopsida; order Poales; family Poaceae; genus Puccinellia; species Puccinellia tenuiflora. The sequence continues at coordinate 460,848 of QRDG01001270.1, forward strand.
ACATTTTTAAACAGGACATGAAGATTTTGGACTTGGGCTGCTAAGATATGATTTTGGGGCATGATTGGTTGGAGGAGCAGAGTCCCATGTGGGTGCATTGGCAACGCAAAGTCATGCGTTTCACGCATCAAGGACGCTTGATAACTCTTCATGGAGTTAAAGATAATGTTCAACAATGTAAGCCTCTTCAGTTGAGCAAGTTACAAGGATTACATAGGAGAGGAGGAATATCTCATCTGGTCCAATTACAGCTGTCACCTGAGGGGCAGCTATGCCAGATGACTGTATTGGATGAGGAATCCAAGACACGGCTACCTGACCTGCCACCTGAAATTCAAGCATTATTGGATGAATTCGCTCCTGTGTTTGAAAAGCCAACAGCACTACCACCATCTCGACCAGCTGATCATCAAATTCCGTTGTTGCCAGGTGCTGTACCTATGAAAGCTCGACCATATCGTTACACACCACAACAGAAATCTGAGATCGAGGCCCAGGTGAAGGAAATGTTAGCAAATGGCATTGTACAGCGCAGTGTTAGTTCATTTGCATCTCCTGTGTTGTTAGTAAAAAAGAAAGATGGTACATGGCGTTTTTGCGTGGATTACCGTCAATTGAATATGCTAACTGTTAAACACAAACATCCTGTGCCAATTGTGGAGGAACTTTTGGATGAGCTAGCTGGCGCCAAATGGTTCACAAAATTGGATTTACGGTCTGGCTATCATCAGATACGCATAGCCGAAGGGGAGCAACATAAAACAGCATTTCAGACTCATCATGGCTTATTTGAATTTCTGGTGATGCCTTTCGGGCTTACAAATGCACCTGCTTCGTTTCAAAGTCTGATGAATCAGGTTTTTGAGAAGTTGCTACGGAAATGTGTGTTGGTATTCGTGGATGATATATTGGTCTACAGCCCAACTTTAGCTGATCATGTGATGCACCTCAGAGCTGTATTTCAACTGTTGCAGCAACATCAGCTGCTGGTCAAGTACAGTAAATGCTCATTTGCCCAACAGGAATTGGAGTACTTGGGGCATATCATTGGTTGCAAAGGCGTGTCGACAGACCCTAGCAAAGTTGCTGTTGTGTTGAATTGGCCCATTCCTACCACACTGAAGGAATTGCGAGGTTTCCTTGGACTTACTGGATATTATCGTCGCTTTATTCAGTTTTACGGCATTCTGGCTTTACCATTAACTCAGCTGTTAAGGAAAGGGGTTCCATTCATATGGGGACCAGAACAACAGAATGCATTTCAGTTGTTGCAGCAGGCAATGTCTCAAGCGCCAGTGTTAGCTGTACCTGATTTCTCTCAGGGGTTTACACTGGAGACTGACGCATGTAACACTGGCATTGGTGCAGTTCTTATGCAAAATGGGCATCCTATTGCATTCCTGAGTCAAGCACTGTGTCCTCGCAATCAAACTCTGTCAACATATGAGAAAGAATGCATGGCTATTATCCTTGCCGTAGACAAGTGGCGTGCGTACCTCCAACACAGAGAGTTTGTCATTTTGACTGACCATCGGAGCTTGCTGCATCTGACTGACCAACGGCTATTATCTGGAATTCAACATAAGGCGTTTGTCAAGCTGCTGGGACTCCAGTTTACTATCAAATATAAGAAAGGGATTACCAATGCAGCGGCCGATGCTTTGTCCAGACAGTCAGGGGAGCAGGTGATTGCAGCTATCTCTCGCGTTACCCCAGTATGGATGGAAAAGTTACAGGCTGGGTATGTCGATGATGTTCAGGCTCAACAGTTATTGACGGAGCTGAGTGCTGCTGATAGTAACTGTAATGAAGCCGGTTTTTCTCTCCAAGATGGTTTACTGCGGCACAAAGGACGCATTTGGGTGGGTAACAACCCTTTGGCCCAATCTCATATTCTCCAGGCATTGCACAGTAGTGGTGTGGGAGGGCATTCTGGCATTCGGGCAACTTATGAGCATGTAAAAAAGCTTTTTTCCTGGCCGAAGATGAAGTGGTCTGTCCAACAGTACGTGCTGGGGTGCAACATTTGCCAGCAAGCCAAACCGGAGCATGTTAAGTCGCCAGGTCTGCTACAGCCTTTGCCTGTACCAACCGAGCCATGGAAGATGATCAGTCTCGATTTTGTTGAAGGACTGCCGAAATCACATGGTTGTGACGTAATTTTGGTGGTTATTGATCGCTTCACCAAGTATGGCCATTTCTTGCCGTTATCTCACCCCTTCACAGCACTCCAGGTGGCGCAGGTATTCATCAGCAACATATATCGCTTGCATGGTTTACCATTGGCTATTGTGTCCGATCGTGATCGCATCTTCACAAGTACACTTTGGACGGAACTATTCCGGTTATCTGATACAGCTTTGCACATGAGCTCGTCTTATCACCCACAATCTGATGGTCAGACTGAGCGCTTGAACCAATGCCTGGAATCTTATCTGAGATGTGCAGTTCATGCGTGCCCGCATAAATGGTTTGAGTGGCTTCCACTGGCCGAGTATTGGTACAACACCACGTACCACTCCAGCCTGGAACGAACTCCATTTGAGGTGTTGTATGGTCAGCAACCAAGGCATCTGGGGATTGAGAATGTCCAAGAATGTCAGTCGCCAGACCTGGAAAGTTGGCTTGCAGAAAGAGCGCTCATGACTGAGGTGTTGCGCCAGCAGCTGGTGCGTGCTCAACAAAGAATGAAGCACCAAGCAGATAAGAATCATTCTGAGCGCCACTTCGAGGTTGGGGATCTGGTATATCTTAAACTTCAACCCTTTATACAGCAGTCGGTTGCAGCTAGAACTTGCCAGAAATTGTCACTCCGTTTCTTTGGACCATACAAAGTGCTTGCTAGGGTGGGATCGGTGGCCTATAAACTGGAGCTACCTGACTCAAGCAAGATCCATCCGGTGGTGCATGTGTCATTGCTCAAGCGCCATGTTCCTCCGGCAGCGGTGGTAAGCGGCGATGAAGATTTGGCTTCTTGCTGGGAGGCGTCGACTACAGCAACGGCATGAGGTCATGCCGGTCCTTAAGGAGAGGGGATTGTCATGGTTAGACAGTTATCCTACTCGGTCTGCGTCCCGTATCTGGCCAATGGGCCGTGTAACCCGGCCCACTGTGGCTTCGCTGGAACATGTCGTGTATAAGATGTGGCCAGCACGTTGGTGTACGGCATCGGATAGAACATATGCTATTGACTGATCTCTCTCTCTCTGATCTGTTGCTTCTGTCTCTCCCCTGTGCCCCAAATTTCCCTCTCGAATCCCAAATTCCTGGCCACCTATCGTTGGGTTCGTGACAGGCACCAACATCAGCTAGTCGCTGAATAATTTAACAAATCATGGTGAGTGGTTAACAAACAGCAAGGTAACTAATTGTGTATTTTGAGGAAAAGACTGAGTAGCGCAGATATCAGCATAGAGCTGAATTAATTCAATAGGATAATTCCATATAGTGGCATTAATAACATAAGAGTGAAGCACAGTTTACCTCCTCAGCGTTCAGCTACAGCACCAACAACCAAACCTCCAACCATATCAACCACAAGCACATTTGAATATGATCCGACATTTGCCATGGACAACAAGAGAGAAAGTGCATCACCTCGCATAAACCTGGGAGCCCCAGCAAAGGCATCATAACGAAAATAAGGGTTATACTTTTACACCTGTCTTGTTTGGATGCAACAAAACAAATGCTGAAATAGTGAATATCAGTATGAAGATAAGGTCAAAAAGAGACTGACCATCAACAAAATGAAAGGGAAGCATTTACCCTGTTTTATCTGCATCTTTCTTCAAATATGTCTCACAAATGCTGCATGCAGTATAAAACAGAGAAAAAAAGTCAGATAATTATGCAAACCTACTGAACAATAGAAACCTAGTTCAGTGTGCTCCATAATATTTGGTTTGGTGGGTAAGTTTAGCCAAAACAGACTAGCTTTGCCTTGCCAACTAGATGGATAGAGGTGACGTGGAAATAGAAAAGGCAGCAACCCTGCATACTAAATATGTGTCAATTAATGTTGTAGAAAAATAAAAATAAAAGAGCAAGGCTTCTTCTCCTAGTTGTCCTACACTCTTTAATCCCGAACAATCTTAGATTTACAAGATAGTTCAGAGAGGCTTGTTCACTAGTTTCAACCAACTATTCGGAATGAAGAGCTAATAGAACATGCAAATTTGATAGCTCTTATATATGATAATAGTAAAATAATACAAATTTGATAGCTTTAAATAAATAAAAAACAATTGTACTAAATTTTCCTATTGCAACCCAAGTGACAGAGAGATACCTTCGGGTAGATGGGCGTCGCAAAAGCAATTTAGGTGCATGTTTCTTCTGTTTCCTTAGTTTATATTTCTCCGGTAATCCATATAATTGTACTAAATCAATCCTCAATGTTCTTCAATAGATTAAAGAGGTACCTACAATGTATATAAAACTAACTTGGGACTGCGGGGTCTTCTTTCGAAATGTAGAGCTATTTGATATCAAAGCTTCAACAATCACGTCGCCACTTAGACCATCCCTATTTTGCAAAATCACATATCCGAAGATAAATCATAAAGAACATAGAACATGCAAGCATTGCTCCCCACTTAGAAAAAGAAAAGGAGCGGCTTGATGTGGGTTAAACCCTACCTCACCTCTTCATTATCTCTATGTCATCGCTAGATAAAGCTTGAGCTGTATTATTGTCCATGAGAGACCTATTGTCCCTATTTTCATCATGCTCTTGGCTATGTTGTGTTTCATCATCGTCGTCATCATCAGCATCATCATCGTCATCATCATCGCCGCCATCGTCATCAGAATGATCTATACATGATAATGAGAGCCATCATCACTGAACTGAAATTAACATAATACCTTGTTTGGCTCTCATGAATTGGGTATTGAAAGTATACGAATCATAAATTTCTACTCTAATTCCAACGGATGAAAATGAAGACTTAAGTAGAAAAAACTCTTTGCAGTGAGCACATAATCAAAAGTGTAAATGGAACCTGCAAGTCCCACAAATCTGCGGGACCTGGCTGCACTCCTGAGCCTACCAAAACGCACACATACTTATCTCCAACAGGTTTCAGTTGATTTCATACAAGAATATGGTGTGAATGCCGGGTTTATATTTTTTTCGAGATTGCTCGGTTTAAATTATAAACACCAATGTTTAAAAAAATATACATAGTTGCTCTGTACACACCAGGCCACCCCAAAATCTCAGATGCTTTCATGAAAGAATTATGATGTGAACACAAGGATGGAACTAAAACAATAATCTTCTACAGATGTTAGGTTTACAAGTATGTGATGTGAGGCTCACCTACACGTTTCTGCCCAATAAATGAAGGAGGAAATTAACACCTCTGCACGTGAGCATTGACCATCACATTTTGAGAAGAAATTATGGCATAAACACGATGCCGAAATTCAAATACCGAACTTTCAGGAAATGAAAAGCGAACGTAATTCCCATGTGACAGCCAAACATAAAAACTAGAACAGGAATATCATAGAATCAGAACCGAATCCAATTGACACATTATACGGAATATTTGGAATTCAGTTGAACGAGCTGAATTCAACTCTTATGAGACAAACAAGGTGTATGGGAAAATATTTCAAAATTAATGCTAAATCAATTGGGGAAAAAGAATCACCGCACCTAGATAGATAGCTACCTCGGTTCCTTACCGCGAGATAGTGCGTCTGCGCAGGAGACGAGGCGGCCGGAGGAGGGGCAGTCTTTGCTGTAGGGCTCGACGCGGAAGATGGAGCCGAAAGGGCGGCCCACGAGCGGCTGCAGTGACCACTCCCTCCGCCCTATCTTCACCGTCCTACGCCACGACAGGGGAAGAGTGAAGAAGAGAGGTGAGGTCGACCAGATCGACTGGTGGCGAGTGCTAGGGTTTAATTTGGGGGGCGAAAAGGGTTGAGGACGGGAGAGGGCACTGACGCGCCGCGGGTTAGCCGGGCGAAGATGACTTTGTCGCCGTTGTTGATGTCGAGGATGACGTTGCAGCCCGCCGACGCCTCCTTGGGGATCACCAGCTGAGGGGGAGGCAGTGACTGATACGTCTCAAACGTATCTATAATTTTTGAGTGATCCATGCTAGTTTTTTGATGTTTTCACATGTTTTTAATATCATATTACATCATTTTTATGCATTTTATCGGACTAACATATTGGCAAGATGCCCAGTGCCAGTTCCCTGTTTTTGTGCTGTTTTTGTTACAGAAAGTTACTTCTGGAAATATTCTCGGAATTGGACGAAATTTTACGAAGATTTTTTATTGAAGAAATGAGGAAGGGAGCCAAAAGGGCGACTCCAGGGGACCCACACAGGACAGGGGCGGCCCCCTGCCGCGGCCTAGGGCCCACCCGCGGGTGGGACCCGCCCCTGCCCTGTGGGGCACCCCTCGGCCGCCTCCGACGCATATAAAATCACATCCGATGCAAAACCCTAACCCCCGAAGGATTTTTTCAATTACGCAACAGAGCTCCGCCGCCATCGCCGACAAGTTTCGAGGGTTCAGAAGGTCCTGTTCCGGCACCTTGCCGGGACAGGGATCGACCGCCGAGGCCATCTCCATCAACACCGTTGCTTCCCACGATGAGGAGGGAGTAGTCCCTCACCGGGGCTGAGGCTTATGCAAGTAGCTATGTGGTTATCTCTCTCTCCCATGATGTGATCTTCGTTGTGATCATGAGCTTTGTTAGTGTAGTTGAATACATGATGTTTCCCTATGTGCAATGGATATGATGTTGCACAAGTGGTGTTATTTAGTACAATTTCCAGAGCCACCGTTGTGATCATGGTACCTCGGTGACAGGATGGGTGTCGTGTGTGACTCTATGGATAATAGATTGGAAGGATATTCATCAGGAGTTTGTTCTTTATTTGTTGGATTGAATAGATCATGAGGTTTCTTGATGCTTGTGTTATTGAAGAAAGAGAATATTCAAGAAATAGGTTGTGGTGTTTGTTAGTGCTATCTTTGGATGCGGATAGTGACAGCATGAAGTGTCCATAGATGTGGAATACGAACTTTAAGGTGTGCTTTTCGTAGCCCTACGCAATTCTCATCCTATTTGATCCACAAAAGAATGATCTCTGAGTAACGTCTACCACGCATGTATTTTTGTGGGAACTATCATGTGTTTAATTATGTTAATGATGTTGAGGGTAGTGTCTAGTGAAAGTATGGAGCCTAGGCCTTTTTTCCAAGCATTGATACACCGTTTTAGTCACTTTTGTCACTTGTTTGCTTGCTTCCATTTTTATTACAGAATTACAAAATCACCTTTTACCATCGATATCACTTGCATTTTACCATCTCTTCGCCGAACTAGTGCACCTATACAACTGACAATTGTATTAGGTGTGTTGGGGACACAAGAGACTTCTTGTATCTTAATTGCAGGGTTGCTTGAGAGGGATATCTTTGACCTCTACCTCCCATGGATTCGATAAACCTTGGGTTACTCACTTAAGGGAAATTTGCCGCTGTCCTACAAACCTCTGTGCTTGGAGGCCCAACAAGTCTACAAGAATAGAAGTGTGTAGTAGACATCAAGCTAATTTCTGGCGCCGTTGCCAGGGAGGTAAGGTAAACGACACTCACACTCCGGCAACGAAGCTAATTTCTGGCGCCGTTGCCGGGGAGGTGAGCGCTTGAAGGTATCTTCTTTAGATCTTGCAATTAAATCTTTTCGTTTCTTGTTTTTATTTCACTAGTTAGGCTTAATGGAAAACAACAAAAAAATGAGAGATCTTTATAAACTCTATCTTGAAATTGGTCATGATGCTTTTGAAGAGAAAATTAAAAAACCTATGGAACTTTATTTGCATAACAATCATGCTAGTAGCAATGTTATTAGCATGAATTCTTTGGACACCATTATTGTTAATGCTACGGAAAATTCTAAGCTTGGGGGTGCCAGTTTTGATGAAAATGATCTGTTTAGTCCCCCAAGCTTTGAGGAGGAAATTTGCTTTGATGATACTATGCCTCCTATATATGATGATTATAATGATGAATGCGATATTTTCAGTCCACCTACTATTGAGGAAAAAGTTTATTATGATTATGATATGCCTCCTATTTTATGATGATTACAATGATGGTTATGATAGTTTTACTCCCACTATTACTAATGAGAAGGATTTTGCTTATGTGGAGAGTAATAATAATACTTTTATGCATGTGAATCATGAGAAAAATGCTTTATGTGATGGCTATGTTATTGAGTTTTCTTATGATTCTACTGAAAGTTATTATGAGAGAGGGAAGTGTGGTTATATAAATTTTCATCTTATGAAGTTTCCCCTCTTTATGTTGAATGTTTTAATGTTCCACCTGCTTTGCCTTCCTATGCTTAATGCTTTATCCTCCAATGATTTATTTTCTTACAAGATGCCTATGCATAGGAAGAGAGTTATACTTAAATGTGTTTGATATTTGCTTCATGATTCTCTCTTTTGCGTTCCAACTCTTATTCTTATGAGAGCATCATTAAACTTATCATGCCTAGCTAAAATGCTTAAAAGAAAAGCGCTTGTTGGGAGGCAACCCATGTTTTCTTTTCTTTCAGTTTGTTTTTGTGTTTCTTGAGTCATGAAGTTGTTGCCTCTGTAGCAATTTCATTGTATATTTTTCTTTTGGTTTTTTGTGCCAAGTGTAGCGTCTAATGCATTGAAAGTCCGAGGTGTTGTTGTAATACCCAGTGTTTAGCAACCAACGAAGGGTAGAAGTATGATTTTGTGCATCTGCATGCATGCATCTGAAAATCCGAATAAATTTTTTGCAAAATAAAACCCTGGAGGGATTGGAGATCATTCAACTTCATGAGTAGAGTTTAGCTCATCTGAGGTGAATGTGATAAGTTTTGACATGACCTCCAGGCATTTTTACTGGTTGCGGGAAATAAGATCCAAATTGGAATATACAAATGATATTGAATTGGAGAACTTATTTAGGTGAATAACAAAATCATACATGCTTTTATAAATAAGAAAATAACTCATAAGTAAATTACCAAGTCAACACCTATCACAACCCAAAGAGTTATTAAAACAAAGTAAATAATGTAAATGGTTGAGTATTAGAAAACTTTGTCTTTTCTTTGCTCAAACATAAAAGCTAATACAAATGCTTAAGTAATTCTTTTTTACACCAAATTTGATCTTCTTATCTGACCTTAGTTTCTTATCTTCAAATCTTTCCAAATTCTTTCCTGCTAGACAAGTTGAATAATAAAGAAACTTGGGGTGAAATTTAAAGGCTTGGTGTTATATGAAAGGAGTTTGTTAACAAGCCTTGCAACCTTGTCAACATATTTCTTTGTATGCATTAAAGCAATTGAATTTCAAATGAGATTATACCTGGTCTGAAGGAGAGTGTCCTTTGAATAAAATGTTTGCCTTCACCGCAAGGGTGAGTCAATATAATCTTGGAACTCAAATTAATGGATATCAGGATCTTGCCTTAATATCCAAATCTTGACTAGAGGGATCATCATTAATCCAAAGGCAACTAAGGATTTTGGATCAGACTTGAATCAGCTAGATCATCTGGAGTCAAGTAGTCAACAAGGATGAGGAGCAGCATTTGATCAATACAAGAGAAGGGACAAGAGGCAACATTAATCTGTTTACCAAGAAGGAAAGGTATCAACCTCTTAATCCAGTCAAGTGCCTTTTTAAGAAAGCCACATAAAAATATTTCTCCAATGAATTAATTCCCAAGGAAGAAAATCAAACAAATGATAAAGACCACAAAATATGAATCTTGCAAAGATACTTGAGCATCCTAACCTTGTAATAAAATGATTAATAGTTGATCTTGTTCATGGCAAGTATGCTTTTGAACACATGAGCTTGGGTGCATCTTAAATAATTGGTGAATACATTTTAATGACTAAAACATATCTCTATTTTAAAATGGGACTAAGATGTTTCAATAATTCAAAATAAAAATACGTGGAGCTTCTCTATAATATTAGGAGCATCCATGAATTTTTCTATGATTTTTAGACTTGTCTAAAGCCTTAAAAAAATGCAGGAAGTTTCTGTTTTAAATATTTTCATAATTACAAAGAAGTCCAGGGGGTTATTTGAAAATCGCCTTTTCTTTTCTTTTCTTTTCTTCTCTTCTTCTTCTTCCACGGCCAGAAGGACGTCGCCGCGCCACCTCCTGCTTGCCTGCTTGCTCCGCGAGGATAAGAGCGAGGGGAGACGTCTGCATCGAGCTCACTTCTCCTCACTCTCTCGCCCTGACCTCTCTTCCTCTCCCTGGCAAAAACGCGCTCAAACCCTAACTCTAGTCTATACTGCCGCCGTTGTCCTCCTCAAATCGCCGACCAAGGATGCTTCCCCGAGCACCGCCACCATGTCTACTAGCTTCTCCTCGTCATTCCCTTCGTCCCTGTGTGTTGCGCTCGTGCTGGGGTGGTCGCATGACGGAGCATGCCGCGGATGCCCTGAATGCCGGTCGTCGCCACCGTCGCGCTCGCCGTCGGCTCCAACCTCCCGAGCTCGAGACGACGCCGCTAAGAGCTCCGCCGCAACCTCCTCTACCTCCCGGAAGAAGGAATCGAGCCGGGACGGGCTGGTTCCCGCGAATCGTCGCCGTCTTCTCCAAACCCAGCCACCACCGCCGTGGAGGTCTCCGGCACAACCCGACCGCCTCTGCCTTCTCCGACCACCTGATCGTCTCCGTGGTGAGCCCCGGTCCTCATGGACCCCTTATACCTCTCCCTCTCCTTTTGGTTCATCATCGCATCATTCACCGCCGTCCGCCGCCGCTGCGGATGGTCTCCACCGCAAGTCCGGCGACCATTTGGTCCCGTGCACCGCCCGTCGGGCGCCTCGCGGTGCTGGGCGTCCCACGCGGCCGGTCGCGCGAGCCCGTGCGCTCCCGTTGGCCGAGTCCGTGCTCGGCATGGTCCTGCCGGCTACCGCTGACGTCAGCATGACGTCAGTCTCTTTATTTTCTGAAATTAAGAAATCCCTGACATGTGGGACCCCTCTGGCAGCTATTTAAATAATTCCAGAAATTGTTTAAAATTGTAAAATTCATAACTTTTGAATCATAAGTCAGAAAAATATAAATAATATATCAAAATGCTTAGAAAAATGAAATCTATTTGTTTATGCTTAATTGATAATTGTTTAACCAACAAAAATTAAAAGTTGTTTAGAATTACCAAAATGCCACATAATCATCACTTAAAATTTTAAAATACAAATAAATTCCTAAATTAAACAAAAATATGTTTTCAACTCCAAATTTTATAAGGATTTCAAATATGATTTTTATTTAATTTATTAAAAAGGCTTTATTGAATGAAAATACTAAGATCCGTAATTGAATATTATTTCAATTATTTTAAAATAAATTATTGAAAAGAATTTTCTTATGTAATTAATTCAAAGGTAGTAAGTGAAATTGACTTGTACTAGCTTCTAAAACTACTAGTTTTCTAAAAGAAAATAAATTTGAAATAAAAGTTCAACACATAAAATTTGAACTCAAGTACCATAATGTAAATGACTGTCCCGTTACTCATCCTAGGTAAAACACACAAAAAGGAATTCATTTGAAAATCAATCACTCTAGTGTTATTACTTTTTGAAAGTAGTTAAATAAGGTTTTAAAATAAAAGCAATTCTGATTTAAACAGTTGTAGTTGTTTATTAACCATGTAAAACATTACTTCGTTAATCATAGCAAACACTTAAGTCTGAAGGTGATAACAACTCAAAGTATTTTCACCATTAACAAAGTAATCTTTAACGCGAAGCGCTTACTTGTAAGTTTGGGTATTTTGGGTTATATACGATGCATCTCATAATTATGCATAATAGCATATTGCAAGTGTTTCCAGTAGTCCTTACCCAAACTACTTTGCTGTTTTCAGATCTCCGGGTTCTGACGCAACCCTAGAACCCGAAGGGCATGAACTGCCATCTCTATCACAGGCAAGTTCATCACTTGCTCATACCTCTTGAAATATTTATTATAAAACTATTTGCAAATCCTTATTATACTATCACCTTTATACAAAAGAAAGCATAAAACCTATTTCTTTAATAACTTGACTATTTGGCTATCTACCTGAGTGGTGGTAACCTATTATGGATGGCAAATGGGACCATGGTAAGAAGAATAGGTCCGGAGGTTCCATTTGCACGGGAAAGTATTACCTAGGACTTAACAACAAATGCCGTCATAATGATTGCGCCGTAAAGACGCGTTAACCATAAGACCTGGAATGGGACGGGAAATGCCATCTGTACTTCTCCCGGATGCATGTCAACGGGCTGCCAGTGCCGTAGGCTGTAGGTCTTGCGGGACTACATGCACATGGGTGGGATCCCTTAATTCCCACGGCGACTGGGGTCTAGGATGGTCTGCAAGAGGGTGCCTAGGTGTCTACCGTGAGGGGTAGAGCATCAGGGGTGACTCTGCTATGCATGAATTGGGTGGGCATGCGTTGTGCGGAGAAGCACAGTGAATGACTTGGATCAAAAACTGGGCCCCACACCAAAGAGAGTGTGGACAGGAACGTACGCCTGGTTGGTAACAAAGTCTTGATCTCTTATGGGTAAAGTAACGCACCTCTACAGAGTGTAAAGAATTGTAACATGTTACTCCCTGTTCCGGGAAGGAGCTGCGAACGCTGCAGGAAAGGAGCTCCATGAAGCTCTAGCCCTGTGAAGGATGACGGGCATAGTCTTCAGAAATAAAAGCAACCTCTTAAAGAAATGTTTACAAAAACCTTGCATTAAGCTTAAGGCTCCCTGGAGTCTAAAGCTGTAGCTAGTGCATCAAACTTCCCACCGTACATAATGGACTTGCTGGGTAACGCTGGTTACTCACCCTTGCCCTTTTGACCCCCTGCTTAGAATTGTGGAGTCATCAAAGGAGTTGATGGTGGTGCATCACGATATTGAGACCTTCAACAAGGAGTCAACCACTACTTCATCAACGGAAGAACAACAACAATAGCAACGCAAGAGCAATAACCACAATAGCAACACATGAGCAATGACAACAATGAGATCACACTGCCAATGGAGGAGACCACGCTTACTGGAGGAACGAGTACAAGTCCGGATAATCTTATTCCAGATAGAGTAGATTAAGGTGGTGGCAACAGCAGTAGTGGATTAGGAGTTAGAGCTAGAGTTGATCTCCAGCTTAGTGCTACGAATTGGCTCTTCTCTGGATTTCATTTGCACGAGGCTATCCTCTATGTATCGAGGAGGTTCTCGAGATTTTGTATTGAATATTGTTGTAATCCTATAGTGTTACCATGGACCTGCTATGTTTCTGTTGTACCACTCTGAGGGATGTAATATTCACGGATAGGTCCTTCTGTGAGTATTATGTCAACGACTTGCACACTACACCATGCAGTGGTGTGTTGGGTCACCGCAGCTGGTATCAGAGCAAAGCGACCTTAGGTTTGAAACCTTTTAGGAGACTTGTAGGTTGGTAAAGACTATAGGAAGTTATTTGATCTAAATTACATCTTTCTATGACTTATGATGGTTATGCACCTGAGAATAACAACGTCATACTTACATAGAGTATTCTCATCTAGTCTTCTATAGGTATAGTACTTATCCATTTTGTTCTTTCTAAAACCTGGTATACCAGGTGAGAGGTTGCTCTCTATAATAGCTGTAGTATATCCAAGTCAGTGATATCTATGTGGTATCATTGATAGAAGCAACCTATGAAGTAGAACCCTTTTGGGAGTTGATGATGGAAGAATAAGAGAAGAGAAGAGAAGAACAATGGTGAGTTGGATATACTAAGCCATGCAAGTTATGGTAAGTATGCCACGTTAATATGGTTCATATCCGAAGAGGATGTTAGATGCATAGATACCTTTTCAAGGAGGATATGGAGTAGTGCACTTGCCACAAGTAAAGTATTATCGTATTCTTGTATACCAATAGTACCTACACGAGTGAACGTGAGGTTACACTTGAAGATATGAAGAAGTATGAAAGTACGTCAAGGCATGAAGACGAAGTTCAAGTCCAAGAAGACTTAGTTCCTTTTGAACTAAGATGGAGATAAGTATAATTAGACACTAGGTCAAAGTTACCTAATTGCGAATGGTCAATTGCGGTAAATACTCTTATAAGTCACTCTTTGAGTGAAGAGTACACCTGTCCCTTAAGCCAGTGAGGCAAGAGTTGTTATATGAAATAGGTCTATAAGGTAATATATATACCTAACTTGTAGTTTTTAGCATCTAAGCCTAGGTACTTGAGATGTTTATCCTCAAAGTACTACTTATATTAGGGCTAATGGTGCCTGAGTGATATATAATTATATTTGGGATTTATTGGTTCTTATTGGATTTTTGATTGACTATATCTGAGCATGAGGTTTGAAAATGATGTGCAAATGCATGTTGCAACATTTTGTTCTTTCTTGATGTTACTGGTCTAGAGGGTTCATAGGTTAGTATGAGAGCATTCTGAGTGATTAGAATTGTTGCAGCAATGGAAGCTCACGAAGAGAAGGAAGTCCAAAAAGAAGATAAAGATCTACCAATGATGTTGCAAGGAAAGCTAAATTAGGAGACATATCCGAGAAGGAAGGTTGTGAAGTTTTTGCTTATCAGGTCACGACGTCGTTTCATGGTTGACAAACACAATGACCGAGGTCATGGGATGACAGAGACAAAAGGGAAATTCAAAGACATTGAAAGAAGAAGCAATAAAATGCAGATACATGTTAATGAGATGGTTTTAACTTGGTGGGAGAGATTGTTGTAGGAGCAAAGAAGAGATATTGATACTACTGGGATCAAGCTTGAGAAGAAGTTTATCAACACATATGTGTCCAAGAGTACTATAAGGTTGAAGATAAAGGAGGATGAAGACAGGAAGAACGTGGATATTTCCAGTTTTGCAAGACGAAATAGGGAGTTGATCGTCTATTGTAGACGTCATCAATGATGGAAGAAGCAAAACTAATTGCCAACACGGAGATCATTGTTCCGAAGAACATTAGAATCATAGAAGAAGAGTCTAGTGTGTCGTGGATTGATGATAAGCCAAGAAAGTTGATCTATTTGGAAGAGGGTATCTGACACTGGTGAAGCCAAAGTACTAAAGTTACAACTTATATTCAGAGCCTCTATTAAGATAGATGTTATCCACAGGTTTGATGTCTTAGTTTCCTCTCCTCAAAAGGTAGATATATCTTGTATTCTTCGAAAAATTACTAAAAACCTGGTAATCGTATCTTTTTTCGGAAGATGACACTGGGGATTCGCAGTATTTTGGTTATATACCTATGTTCTTTGTGAGACCATTAGGTAGGTATACCAAGATTCGAGCGAAAAGGTGAGTTGTGAAGTTCAACTCAATAGAGTTGACTGAATAAAGCTCGATGGATTAGAGCTGATGGAAGGAAGTTCGCTTAACCGGACTCCAGAACAGAGGAAGACTCAGGAAACTTCAAGGAGAAAAGGGAATTATATATGTTGATTAGTACTTGACGGAGAAGACATGTCGTTAGAAGGGAATACGATGACGAAGACAAGATTGAAGTAGTACCAAGTCTTGATGGATGAAGTTCTATAAAGCTGGAAAGAACAACTAACCCAAAGGTTCTGAAACGAAAGCCAATAGTTTACCATCAGAAATAAAGTCTTGCTAGTCTCGGGATTATAGGGAAGTGAACCAACAAACATATCGGAAGGTCGTATAAGGTTGTAGATGAAGATCTTCGACAGAGGGCTATAAAGCCATGGAAATGCGAGGAGTCAGAATTAGATGATTCAAGAAACATGAAGGAGTAATAGAATCACTAGAATTGAACTAATATTAGATGAAAGTTGACAGATGTATAGTATGGATCAAGGGAAGATGCAGAAAAGTATGTGGGACAAAGGATCACCAATATCTGCGTCCACGTCAGAATGGAATTTGAGTGTCTTCCTACTTATCTCTACGTGAGAGGAGCCGAAACTTCGGGACGAAGTTTTTGTTAAGGGGGGAAGGCTGTAATACCCAGTGTTTAGCAACCAACGAAGGGTAGAAGTATGATTTTGTGCATCTGCATGCATGCATCTGAAAATCCGAATAAATTTTTTCGCAAAATAAAACCCTGGAGGGATTGGAGATCATTCAACTTCATGAGTAGAGTTTAGCTCATCTGAGGTGAATGTGATAAGTTTTGACATGACCTCCAGGCAAATTTTACTAGTTGCGGGAAATAAGATCCAAATTAGAATATACAAATGATATTGAATTGGAGAACTTATTTAGGTGAATAACAAAATCATACATGCTTTTATAAATAAGAAAATAACTCATAAGTAAATTACCAAGTCAACACCTATCACAACTCAAGAGTTATTAAAACAAAGTAAATAATGTAAATGGTTGAGTATTAGAAAACTTTGTCTTTCTTTGCTCAAACATAAAAGCTAATACAAATGCTTAAGTAATTCTTTTTTACACCAAATTTGATCTTCTTATCTGACCTTAGTTTCTTATCTTCAAATCTTTCCAAATTCTTTCCTGCTAGACAAGTTGAATAATAAAGAAACTTGGGGTGAAATTTAAAGGCTTGGTGTTATATGAAAGGAGTTTGTTAACAAGCCTTGCAACCTTGTCAACATATTTCTTTGTATGCATTAAAGCAATTGAATTTCAAATGAGATTATACCTGGTCTGAAGGAGAGTGTCCTTTGAATAAAATGTTTGCCTTCACCGCAAGGGTGAGTCAATATAATCTTGGAACTCAAATTAATGGATATCAGGATCTTGCCTTAATATCCAAATCTTGACTAGAGGGATCATCATTAATCCAAAGGCAACTAAGGATTTTGGATCAGACTTGAATCAGCTGATCATCTGGAGTCAAGTAGTCAACAAGGATGAGGAGCAGCATTTGATCAATACAAGAGAAGGGACAAGAGGCAACATTAATCTGTTTACCAAGAAGGAAAGGTATCAACCTCTTAATCCAGTCAAGTGCCTTTTTAAGAAAGCCACATAAAAATATTTCTCCAATGAATTAATTCCCAAGGAAGAAAATCAAACAAATGATAAAGACCACAAAATATGAATCTTGCAAAGATACTTGAGCATCCTAACCTTGTAATAAAATGATTAATAGTTGATCTTGTTCATGGCAAGTATGCTTTTGAACACATGAGCTTGGGTGCATCTTAAATAAATGGTGAATACATTTTAATGACTAAAACATATCTCTATTTTAAAATGGGACTAAGATGTTTCAATAATTCAAAATAAAAATACGTGGAGCTTCTCTATAATATTAGGAGCATCCATGAATTTTTCTATGATTTTTAGACTTGTCTAAAGCCTTAAAAAAATGCAGGAAGTTTCTGTTTTAAATATTTTCATAATTACAAAGAAGTCCAGGGGTTATTTGAAAATCGCCTTTTCTTTTCTTTTCTTTTCTTCTCTTCTTCTTCTTCCACGGCCAGAAGGACGTCGCCGCGCCACCTCCTGCTTGCCTGCTTGCTCCGCGAGGATAAGAGCGAGGGGAGACGTCTGCATCGAGCTCACTTCTCCTCACTCTCTCGCCCTGACCTCTCTTCCTCTCCCTGGCAAAAACGCGCTCAAACCCTAACTCTAGTCTATACTGCCGCCGTTGTCCTCCTCAAATCGCCGACCAAGGATGCTTCCCCGAGCACCGCCACCATGTCTACTAGCTTCTCCTCGTCGTTCCCTTCGTCCCTGTGTGTCGCGCTCGTGCTGGGGTGGTCGCATGACGGAGCATGCCGCGGATGCCCTGAACGCCGGTCGTCGCCACCGTCGCGCTCGCCGTCGGCTCCAACCTCCCGAGCTCGAGACGACGCCGCTAAGAGCTCCGCCGCAACCTCCTCTACCTCCCGGAAGAAGGAATCGAGCCGGGACGGGCTGGTTCCCGCGAATCGTCGCCGTCTTCTCCAAACCCAGCCACCACCGCCGTGGAGGTCTCCGGCACAACCCGACCGCCTCTGCCTTCTCCGACCACCTGATCGTCTCCGTGGTGAGCCCCGGTCCTCATGGACCCCTTATACCTCTCCCTCTCCTTTTGGTTCATCATCGCATCATTCACCGCCGTCCGCCGCCGCTGCGGATGGTCTCCACCGCAAGTCCGCGACCATTTGGTCCCGTGCACCGCCCGTCGGGCGCCTCGCGGTGCTGGGCGTCCCACGCGGCCGGTCGCGCGAGCCCGTGCGCTCCCGTTGGCCGAGTCCGTGCTCGGCATGGTCCTGCCGGCTACCGCTGACGTCAGCATGACGTCAGTCTCTTTATTTTCTGAAATTAAGAAATCCCTGACATGTGGACCCCTCTGGCAGCTATTTAAATAATTCCAGAAATTGTTTAAAATTGTAAAATTCATAACTTTTGAATCATAAGTCAGAAAAATATAAATAATATATCAAAATGCTTAGAAAAATGAAATCTATTTTTTTATGCTTAATTGATAATTGTTTAACCAACAAAAATTAAAGTTGTTTAGAATTACCAAAATGCCACATAAACATCACTTAAAATTTTAAAATACAAATAAATTCCTAAATTAAACAAAAATATGTTTTCAACTCCAAATTTTATAAGGATTTCAAATATGATTTTTATTTAATTTATTAAAAAGGCTTTATTGAATGAAAATACTAAGATCCGTAATTGAATATTATTTCAATTATTTTAAAATAAATTATTGAAAAGAATTTTCTTATGTAATTAATTCAAAGGTAGTAAGTGAAATTGACTTGTACTAGCTTCTAAAACTACTAGTTTTCTAAAAGAAAATAAATTTGAAATAAAAGTTCAACACATAAAATTTGAACTCAAGTACCATAATGTAAATGACTGTCCCGTTACTCATCCTAGGTAAAACACACAAAAAGGAATTCATTTGAAAATCAATCACTCTAGTGTTATTACTTTTTGAAAGTAGTTAAATAAGGTTTTAAAATAAAAGCAATTCGATTTAAACAGTTGTAGTTGTTTATTAACCATGTAAAACATTACTTCGTTAATCATAGCAAACACTTAAGTCTGAAGGTGATAACAACTCAAAGTATTTCACCATTAACAAAGTAATCTTTAACGCGAAGCGCTTACTTGTAAGTTGGGTATTTTGGGTTATATACGATGCATCTCATATTTATGCATAATAGCATATTGCAAGTGTTTCCAGTAGTCCTTACCCGGAACTACTTTGCTGTTTTCAGATCTCCGGGTTCTGACGCAACCCTAGAACCCGAAGGGCATGAACTGCCATCTCTATCACAGGCAAGTTCATCACTTGCTCATACCTCTTGAAATATTTATTATAAAACTATTTGCAAATCCTTATTATACTATCACCTTTATACAAAAGAAAGCATAAAACCTATTTCTTTAATAACTTGACTATTTGGCTATCTACCTGAGTGGTGGTAACCTATTATGGATGGCAAATGGGACCATGGTAAGAAGAATAGGTCCGGAGGTTCCATTTGCACGGGAAAGTATTACCTAGGACTTAACAACAAATGCCGTCATAATGATTGCGCCGTAAAGACGCGTTAACCATAAGACCTGGAATGGGACGGGAAATGCCATCTGTACTTCTCCCGGATGCATGTCAACGGGCTGCCAGTGCCGTAGGCTGTAGGTCTTGCGGGACTACATGCACATGGGTGGGATCCCTTAATTCCCACGGCGACTGGGGTCTAGGATGGTCTGCAAGAGGGTGCCTAGGTGTCTACCGTGAGGGGTAGAGCATCAGGGGTGACTCTGCTATGCATGAATTGGGTGGGCATGCGTTGTGCGGAGAAGCACAGTGAATGACTTGGATCAAAAACTGGGCCCCACACCAAAGAGAGTGTGGACAGGAACGTACGCCTGGTTGGTAACAAAGTCTTGATCTCTTATGGGTAAAGTAACGCACCTCTACAGAGTGTAAAGAATTGTAACATGTTACTCCCTGTTCCGGGAAGGAGCTGCGAACGCTGCAGGAAAGGAGCTCCATGAAGCTCTAGCCCTGTGAAGGATGACGGGCATAGTCTTCAGAAATAAAAGCAACCTCTTAAAGAAATGTTTACAAAAACCTTGCATTAAGCTTAAGGCTCCCTGGAGTCTAAAGCTGTAGCTAGTGCATCAAACTTCCCACCGTACATAATGGACTTGCTGGGTAACGCTGGTTACTCACCCTTGCCCTTTTGACCCCCTGCTTAGAATTATGGAGTCATCAAAGGAGTTGATGGTGGTGCATCACGATATTGAGATCTTCATTAAGGAGTCAACCGCTACTTCACCAACCAAAGCACTGACGACAACTATGGCCACGAAGGAGCAATGTCAGCGACTGTCGAGGAGATCACTCTGCCAACGGAGGCGACCACTGTCTGTTGAAAGGACGAGTACAATAGGAAATAGAGACTACTCCAGATAGAGTAGATTAAGGTTGTGGCAACAAGCAGTAGTGGATTAGGAGTTAGAGCTAGAGTAAATCTCCTAGCTTAGTGATACAAACTGGATTTGTTCTGGATTTCATTTGCACGAGGCTATCCTCTATGTATCGAGGAGGTTCTCGAGATTTTGTATTGAATATTGTTGTAATCCTATAGTGTTACCTTGGATCTGCTATGTTTCTGTTGTACCACTCTGAGGGATGTAATATTCACGGATAGGTCCTTCTGTGAGTATTATATCAACGACTTGCACACTACACCATGCAGTGGTGTGCTGGGTCACCGCAGCTGGTATCAGAGCAAAGCGACCTTAGGTTTGAAACCTTTTAGCAGACTTGTAGGTTGGTAAAGACTATAGGAAGTTATTTTATCTAAATTACATCTTTCTATGACTTATGATGGTTATGCACCTGAGATAATAACATCATACTTATATAGAGTATTCTTATCTAGTCTTCTATAGGTATAGTACTTATCCATCTTGTTCTTTCTAAAACCTGGTATACCAAGTGAGAGGTTGCTCTCTATAATAGCTGTAGTATATCAAGTCAGTGATATCTATGTGGTATCATTAATAGATGCATCCTATGAAGTAGAATCCCTATTGGGAGTTGGTGATGGAAGATGAGAGAAGAGAAGAATAATGGTGAGTTGGATATACTAAGCCATGTAAGTTATGGTAAGTATGCCACATTAACATGATTCATATCCGAAGAGGATGTCGGATAAATAGATACCTTTTCAAGGAGGATATGGAGTAGTGCACTTGCCACAAGTAAAGTATTATGGTATTCTTGTATACCAATAGTACCTACACGAGTGAACGTGAGGTTACACTTGAAGATATGAAGAAGTATGGAAGTACGTCAAGGCATGAAGACGAAGTTCAAGTCCAAGAAGACTTAGTTCCTTTTGAACTAAGATGGAGATAGGTATAATTAGACACTAGGTCAGAGTTACCTAATTGCGAATGGTCAATTGTGGTAAATACTCTTATGAGTTACACTTTGAGTGAAGGGTAAACCTGTCCCTTAAGCCAGTGAGGCAAGAGTTGTTATATGAAATAGGTCTATAAGGTAATATATATACCTAACTTGTAGTGTATAGCATCTAAGCCTAGGTACTTGAGATGTTTATACTCAAAGTACTACTTATATTATGGCTAATGTGCCTGAGTGATATATAATTATATTTGGATTTATTGGTTCTTATTGGATTTTTGATTGACTAGATCTGAGCATGAAGTTTGAACTGATGTGCAAATGCATGTTGCAACATTTTGTTCTTTCTTGATGTTACTGGTCTAGAGGGTACATAGGTTAGTATGAGAGCGTTCCGAGTGACCAGAATTGTTGCAGCAATGGAAGCTCACGAAGGAAGGAAGTCAAAAAGAAGACAAAGATCTACCAAAGATGTTGCAAGGAAAGCTAAATTAGGAGACATATCCGAGAAGGAAGGTTGTGAAGTTTTTGCTTATCAGGTCACGACGTCGTTTCATGGTTGACAAACACAATGACGAGGTCATGGGATGACAGAGACAAAAGGGAAATTCAAAGACATTGAAAGAAGAAGCAATAAAATGCAGATACATGTTAATGAATTGTTTTAACTTGGTGGAAGAGATTGTTGTAGGAGCAAAGAAGAGATATTGATACTACTGGGATCAAGCTTGAGAAGAAGTTTATCAACATTTATGTGTCCAAGAGTACTATATGGTGAAGATAAAGGAGGATGAAGACAGGAAGAACGTGGATATTTCCAGTTTTGCAAGATGAAATAGGGAGTTGATCGTCTATTGTAGACATCATCAATGATGGAAGAAGCAAAACTAATTGCCAACACCGGAGATCATGTCCGGAAGAACATTAGAATCATAGAAGAAGAGTCTAGTTTGTTGGGATGATGATAAGCCAAGAAAGTTGATCTATTGGAAGAGGGTATCTGACACTGGTGAAGCCAAAGTACTAAAGTTACAACTTATATTCAGAGCCTCTATTAAGATAGATGGTTATCCATAGGTTTGATGTCTTAGTTTCCTCTCCTCAAAAGGTAGATATATCTTGTATTCTTCGAAAATTCTTAAAAACCTGGGTAATCGTATCTTTTTTCGGAAGATGACACTGGGGATTCGCAGTATTTTGGTTATATACCTATGTTCTTTGTGAGACCATTAGGTAGGTACACCAAGATTCGAGCGAAAAGGTGAGTTTATGAAGCTCAACTCAATAGAGTTGACTGAATAAGCTCGATGGATTAGAGCTGATGGAAGGAAGTTCGCTTAACCGGACTCCAGAACAGAGGAAGACTCATGAAACTTCAAGGAGAAAAGGGAATTATATATGTTGATTAGTACTTGACGGAGAAGACATGTCGTTAGAAGGGAATACGATGACGAAGACAAGATCGAAGTAGTACCAAGTCTTGATGGATGAAGTTCTATAAAGCTGGAAAGAACAACTAACCCAGAGGTTCTGAAACGAAAGCCAATAGTTACCATCAGAAATAAAGTCTTGCTAGTCTCGGGATTATAGGGAAGTGAACCAACAAACATATCGGAAGGTCGTATAAGGTTGTAGATGAAGATCTTCGACAGAGGGCTATAAAGCCATGGAAATGCGAGGAGTCAGAATTAGATGATTCAAGAAACATGAAGGAGTAATAGAATCACTAGAATTTAACTAATATTAGATGAAAGTTGACAGATGTATAGTATGGATCAAGGGAAGATGCAGAAAAGTATGTGGGACAAAGGATCACCAATATCTGCGTCCACGTCAGAATGGAATTTGAGTGTCCTTCCTACTTATCTCTACGTGAGAGGAGCCGAAACTTCGGGACGAAGTTTTTGTTAAGGGGGGAAGGCTATAATACCCAGTGTTAGCAACCAACGAAGGGTAGAAGTATGATTTTGTGCATCTGCATGCATGCATCTGAAAATCCGAATAAATTTTTCGCAAAATAAAACCCTGGAGGGATTGGAGATCATTCAACTTCATGAGTAGAGTTTAGCTCATCTGAGGTGAATGTGATAAGTTTTGACATGACCTCCAGGCAATTTACTAGTTGCGGGAAATAAGATCCAAATTAGAATATACAAATGATATTGAATTGGAGAACTTATTTAGGTGAATAACAAAATCATACATGCTTTTATAAATAAGAAAATAACTCATAAGTAAATTACCAAGTCAACACCTATCACAACTCAAAGAGTTATTAAAACAAAGTAAATAATGTAAATGGTTGAGTATTAGAAAACTTGTCTTTTCTTTGCTCAAACATAAAAGCTAATACAAATGCTTAAGTAATTCTTTTTTACACCAATTTGATCTTCTTATCTGACCTTAGTTTCTTATCTTCAAATCTTTCCAAATTCTTTCCTGCTAGACAAGTTGAATAATAAAGAACACTTGGGGTGAAATTTAAAGGCTGGTGTTATATGAAAGGAGTTTGTTAACAAGCCTTGCAACCTTGTCCACATATTTCTTTGTATGCATTAAAGCAATTTGAATTTCAAATGAGATTATACCTGGTCTGAAGGAGGAGTGTCCTTTGAATAAAATGTTTGCCTTCACCGCAAAGGGTGAGTTCAATATAATCTTGGAACTCAAATTAATGGATATCAGGATCTTGCCTTAATATCCAAATCTTGACTAGAGGGATCATCATTAATCCAAAGGCAACTAAGGATTTTGGATCAGACTTGAATCAGCTGGATCATCTGGTAGCAAGTAGTCAACAAGGATGAGGGACAGCATTTGATCAATACAAGAGAAGGGACAAGAGGCAACATTAATCTGTTTACCAAGAAGGAAAGGTATCAACCTCTTAATCAGTCAAGTGCCTTTTTAAGAAAGCCACATAAAAATATTTCTCCAATGAATTAATTCCAAGGAAGAAAATCAAACAAATGATAAAGACCACAAAATATGAATCTTGCAAAGATACTTGAGCATCCTAACCTTGTAATAAAATGATTAATAGTTGATCTTGTTCATGGCAAGTATGCTTTTGAACACATGAGCTTGGGTGCATCTTAAATAATTGGTGAATACATTTTAATGACTAAAACATATCTCTATTTTAAAATGGGACTAAGATGTTTCAATAATTCAAAATAAAAATACGTGGAGCTTCTCTATAATATTAGGAGCATCCATGAATTTTTCTATGATTTTTAGACTTGTCTAAAGCCTTAAAAAATGCAGGAAGTTTCTGTTTTAAATATTTTCATAATTACAAAGAAGTCCAGGGGGTTATTTGAAAATCGCCTTTTCTTTTCTTTTCTTTTCTTCTCTTCTTCTTCTTCCACGGCCAGAAGGACGTCGCCGCGCCACCTCCTGCTTGCCTGCTTGCTCCGCGAGGATAAGAGCGAGGGAGACGTCTGCATCGAGCTCACTTCTCCTCACTCTCTCGCCCTGACCTCTCTTCCTCTCCCTGGCAAAAACGCGCTCAAACCCTAACTCTAGTCTATACTGCCGCCGTTGTCCTCCTCAAATCGCCGACCAAGGATGCTTCCCCGAGCACCGCCACCATGTCTACTAGCTTCTCCTCGTCGTTCCCTTCGTCCCTGTGTGTTGCGCTCGTGCTGGGGTGGTCGCATGACGGAGCATGCCGCGGATGCCCTGAACGCCGGTCGTCGCCACCGTCGCGCTCGCCGTCGGCTCCAACCTCCCGAGCTCGAGACGACGCCGCTAAGAGCTCCGCCGCAACCTCCTCTACCTCCCGGAAGAAGGAATCGAGCCGGGACGGGCTGGTTCCCGCGAATCGTCGCCGTCTTCTCCAAACCCAGCCACCACCGCCGTGGAGGTCTCCGGCACAACCCGACCGCCTCTGCCTTCTCCGACCACCTGATCGTCTCCGTGGTGAGCCCCGGTCCTCATGGACCCCTTATACCTCTCCCTCTCCTTTTGGTTCATCATCGCATCATTCACCGCCGTCCGCCGCCGCTGCGGATGGTCTCCACCGCAAGTCCGGCGACCATTTGGTCCCGTGCACCGCCCGTCGGGCGCCTCGCGGTGCTGGGCGTCCCACGCGGCCGGTCGCGCGAGCCCGTGCGCTCCCGTTGGCCGAGTCCGTGCTCGGCATGGTCCTGCCGGCTACCGCTGACGTCAGCATGACGTCAGTCTCTTTATTTTCTGAAATTAAGAAATCCCTGACATGTGGAACCCCTCTTGCAGCTATTTAAATAATTCCAGAAATTGTTTAAAATTGTAAAATTCATAACTTTGAATCATAAGTCAGAAAAATATAAATAATATATCAAAATGCTTAGAAAAATGAAATCTATTTGTTTATGCTTAATTGATAATTGTTTAACCAACAAAATTAAAAGTTGTTTAGAATTACCAAAATGCCACATAAACATCACTTAAAATTTTAAAATACAAATAAATTCCTAAATTAAACAAAAATATGTTTTCAACTCCAAATTTTATAAGGATTTCAAATATGATTTTTATTTAATTTATTAAAAAGGCTTTATTGAATGAAAAATACTAAGATCCGTAATTGAATATTATTTCAATTATTTTAAAATAAATTATTGAAAAGAATTTTCTTATGTAATTAATTCAAAGGTAGTAAGTGAAATTGACTTGTACTAGCTTCTAAAACTACTAGTTTCTAAAAAGAAAATAAATTTGAAATAAAAGTTCAACACATAAAATTTGAACTCAAGTACCATAATGTAAATGACTGTCCCGTTACTCATCCTAGGTAAAACACACAAAAAGGAATTCATTTGAAAATCAATCACTCTAGTGTTATTACTTTTTGAAAGTAGTTAAATAAGGTTTTAAAATAAAAGCAATTCTGATTTAAACATTTGTAGTTGTTTATTAACCATGTAAAACATTACTTCGTTAATCATAGCAAACACTTAAGTCTGAAGGTGATAACAACTCAAAGTATTTCACCATTAACAAAGTAATCTTTAACGCGAAGCGCTTACTTGTAAGTTTGGGTATTTTGGGTTATATACGATGCATCTCATATTTATGCATAATAGCATATTGCAAGTGTTTCCAGTAGTCCTTACCCGGACTACTTTGCTGTTTTCAGATCTCCGGGTTCTGACGCAACCCTAGAACCCCGAAGGGCATGAACTGCCATCTCTATCACAGGCAAGTTCATCACTTGCTCATACCTCTTGAAATATTTATTATAAAACTATTTGCAAAACCTTATTATACTATCACCTTTATACAAAAGAAAGCATAAAACCTATTTCTTTAATAACTTGACTATTTGGCTATCTACCTGAGTGGTGGTAACCTATTATGGATGGCAAATGGGACCATGGTAAGAAGAATAGGTCCGGAGGTTCCATTTGCACGGGAAAGTATTACCTAGGACTTAACAACAAATGCCGTCATAATGATTGCGCCGTAAAGACGCGTTAACCATAAGACCTGGAATGGGACGGGAAATGCCATCTGTACTTCTCCCGGATGCATGTCAACGGGCTGCCAGTGCCGTAGGCTGTAGGTCTTGCGGGACTACATGCACATGGGTGGATCCCTTAATTCCCACGGCGACTGGGGTCTAGGATGGTCTGCAAGAGGGTGCCTAGGTGTCTACCGTGAGGGGTAGAGCATCAGGGGTGACTCTGCTATGCATGAATTGGGTGGGCATGCGTTGTGCGGAGAAGCACAGTGAATGACTTGGATCAAAAACTGGGCCCCACACCAAAGAGAGTGTGGACAGGAACGTACGCCTGGTTGGTAACAAAGTCTTGATCTCTTATGGGTAAAGTAACGCACCTCTGCAGAGTGTAAAGAATTGTAACATGTTACTCCCTGTTCCGGGAAGGAGCTGCGAACGCTGCAGGAAAGGAGCTCCATGAAGCTCTAGCCCTGTGAAGGATGACGGGCATAGTCTTCAGAAATAAAAGCAACCTCTTAAAGAAATGTTTACAAAACCTTGCATTAAGCTTAAGGCTCCCTGGAGTCTAAAGCTGTAGCTAGTGCATCAAACTTCCCACCGTACATAATGGACTTGCTGGGTAACGCTGGTTACTCACCCTTGCCCTTTTGACCCCCTGCTTAGAATTGTGGAGTCATCAAAGGAGTTGATGGTGGTGCATCACGATATTGAGACCTTCAACAAGGAGTCAACCACTACTTCATCAACAGAAGAACAACAACAATAGCAACGCAAGAGCAATAACCACAATAGCAACACATGAGCAATGACAACAATGAGATCACACTGCCAATGGAGGAGACCACGCTTACTGGAGGAACGAGTACAAGTCCGGATAATCTTATTCCAGATAGAGTAGATTAAGGTGGTGGCAACAGCAGTAGTGGATTAGGAGTTAGAGCTAGAGTTGATCTCCAGCTTAGTGCTACGAATTGGCTCTTCTCTGGATTTCATTTGCACGAGGCTATCCTCTATGTATCGAGGAGGTTCTCGAGATTTTGTATTGAATATTGTTGTGATCCTATAGTGTTACCATGGACCTGCTATGTTTCTGTTGTACCACTCTAAGGGATGTAATATTCACGGATAGGTCCTTTTGTGAGTATTATGTCAACGACTTGCACACTACACCATGCAGTGGTGTGTTGGGTCACCGCAGTTGTTTTGCTGTCCAGAAACAGAATTTTGTCCT
The DNA here is from genome assembly GCA_012064385.1 of Puccinellia tenuiflora. NCBI lineage: Eukaryota > Viridiplantae > Streptophyta > Magnoliopsida > Poales > Poaceae > Puccinellia > Puccinellia tenuiflora. The sequence goes on from QRDG01001270.1 coordinate 488,930, forward strand.
TCACTGTTCGAAAATCTAAAAATCCTCTGAATTTTATATTTTTCTTAAATTTTTAGAAAGAAAGCCTGATACTTTTATCCATCTTTCGTTAGTTTTGACTTTTCTGAGTTGAGCTACAGAAGTGCCTCGAACAACTCGATCTTTACAGACTGTTCAGTTTTTGACAGATTCTGCTTTTATTTGTATTCGTCTCTTTTACTATCGTCAAATGTGATACTCTAAAAAGGAGTGCCACACTGAGGCTTAGTAAACAGTAGCTAATGCCTAATAAAGTTGTTTGCAATTTGTCTTGAGTTGAACACATGTGCATTTTAATTTATGAGCACTAAACCTCTAATCAGTTTATGAGAAGTTTTGTGTGAAGGGAGTTTTTAAGTTCCAAAGGAGAGGAACATGAAGAAATTGAAGATGGATCAAAACTCAGTCTTGGGGATACCCCCATGGCACCCCCTCTAGAATATCAAGAACCATCAAGCGTCTAAGCTCTTCATCGACTATCATGAGGTCGTCTTCGTTGAACTAAGTTTTTATCACTTTACATATTATGTGCTATGCTTGGAGCGTCTTTTTACTTTCAGTTTTGTTTTGTTTGTTTGCTGGTCATATGCTTGTTGGATCCTTGCTTTTTTTGTGTGGGAGAGAGACACGCTCCGCTTTTTCATTTGAATACTCCTTTGCTTCGCTTATATCTTGTTGAGTATTCTTAGCTACTGTTTGTTTGCTAGTAAGCTCTCGCTTTTAGCTTTTATCTTGTTTAGAGCTGCTAGTTGTTGATGTTAAACTCTCTTGTTCTTCACTTATATTAATTTGTTAGAGAGTTGCTATGGTTACTTGTTTAATTTGTTAGAGCGATAAAATGCTATCCATGTGATATTGGAATGAAATGAAATCCTGCGTAGTCTTGTAGATCATAGTGTGGATACTTGATGCTTATCATTTGTTTTGAGATATTAATATGAATGCTTAAACTTGCTGGTTATTTGAGTGGAATTGATTAGTAAAGAAATACTATTAAAAACTTGAAATTATGTGGTGTTTCGTAGTTGTTAATTCTTTAAGCTAATCTTTCCATCAAAATAATTGTTTGGTCAACATTTGAGGCGGTGTGGAGCTTTTATGGTTATGATTGATAAATGTCTTATGCTACTCTGTTACCGGTTAATTTTAGATGTTTGCTTCAAATACCTTCTTTGCTAAGCCCAAAAATTCGTACTGAGTGTATGGTTCACTCGTGCATCCAAATCCCAAAGCCAAACTATCTTGCCTGCTGCGTCCACCATATCTACCTATGCATGGTATTTCCTGCCATTCCAAGTAAATTTGTCATGTGCTATCTTTAAAAATTCAAAATACTCCTTTTTGTGACTCTGTTTTAAGCTCATGAGGGAGCAGTAGAGAGCTAGATATAACTCGTGACGAGCAAGGTCATTTCCCCCCTTTCACCCAGTGTCGATGGATTACGTCCTCACTTGAATCAACCCGAGAGCAGCTTAAGCAAAATATAAATATAACTCACCATTCTCCTCCGCGCAATGCAAATCTGAGAAATCAGCTCAAACATTGGACAGTGGTGAAACCAAGGAGAAAGAAGAGCGTACTCGCTCCTCTAAAAACCAGCTGCTCTCACAAGTCTAAAAGCCTTGCTTGTTATGGGGGACTAGATAGCTTCTCTGTTGTGAAGTCGTTGACGAAAGCATGCATGTCTCAAAATTGTTTTACTTCTGTTTGATAAAAATAAAAAGCTCTAGCACATGACTAATCCCTGCTTCCCTCTACGAAGGGCCTTTTTTTACTTTTAATATTGAGTCAGTTTTCCTCTTCCTTCTATCTCCACCAAAGCAAACATCTAGCATTGACCCTGGGTATCATTGATCATATTGCATTGTCAGATTAAACATGAATCTTTATATTGACTTTACCATTGGAAGTTGAAGCTTTTTGCTAAAACTTTCATCTTCTTTGTTTTGATTCTCAAACATTTTTCCATGGAACTATTACCTTTGTGGATTAATCAAATATGTGGATCACATTGCTTTCATGTCTTTAACGTACTATTTATGAAAGGTTTTGCTTGAATGATTCAACTTGGTTATTCATTGCTTTCTTGCTATCAACTATAGACACAATTGTTTTGTATCACTTCATTCACATCCTATGCTTTACATTACTATATTGATCATGCTTGTGTTGGTTGTATGTCTCATCAAAAATTATTTTGTTATCACTTACCTACTCGAGGACGAGTAGGAGTTAAGCTTGGGGATGCTGATACGTCTCAAACATATCTATAATTTTTGAGTGATCCATGCTAGTTTTTGACGTTGTCACATGATTTTAATACCATATGACATCATTTTTATGCATTTTATCGGACTAACATATTGACAAGATGGCCAGTGTCAGTTCCCTGTTTTTGTGCTGTTTTTGTTGCAGAAAGTTACTTCTGGAAATATTCTCGGAATTGGACGAAAATTTACGGAGATTTTTTATTGAAGAAATGAGGAAGGGAGCCAGAAGGGCGACTCCAGGGGACCCACACAGGCCAGGGGCGGCCCCCTGCCACGGCCTAGGGCCCACCCGCGGGTGGGACCCGCCCCTGCCCTGTGGGACACCCCTCGGCCGTCTCCGACGCCTATAAAATCACATCCGACGCAAAAACCCAAACCCCCGAAGGATTTTTCCAAATACGCAACAGAGCTCCGTCGCCATCGCCGACAAGTTTCGGGGGTTCAGAAGGTCCTGTTCCGGCACCCTGCCGGGACGGGGATCGACCGCCGGGGCCATCTCCATCAACACCGCTGCTTCCCGCGATGAGGAGGGAGTAGTCCCTCACCGGGGCTGAGGCTTATGCAAGTAGCTATGTGGTTATCTCTCTCTCCCATGGTGTGATCTTCATTGTGATCATGAGCTTTGTTAGTGTAGTTGAATACATGATGTTTCCCTATGTGTAATGGATATGATGTTGCTCAAGTGGTGTTATTTAGTACAATTTCCGGAGCCACCGTTGTGATCATGGTACCTCGGTGACAGGATGGGTGCCGTGTGTGACTCTATGGATAATAGATTGGAAGGATCTTCATCATGAGTTTGTTCTTTATTTGTTGGATTGAATAGATCATGAGGTTTCATGATTCTTGTGTTATTGAAGAAAGAGACTATTCAAGAAATAGATTGTGTTGTTTGTTAGTACTATCTTTGGATGCGGATAGTGACAACATGAAGTGTCCATAGATGCGGAATACGAACTTTAAGGTGTGCTTTTCGTAGCCCTACGCAATTCTCATCCTATTTGATCCACAAAAGAATAATCTCCGAGTAACGTCTACCACACATGTATTTTTGTGGGAACTATCATGTGTTTAATTATGTTAATGATGTTGAGAGTAGTCACTAGTGAAAGTATGAAGCCTAGGCCTTGTTTCCAAGCATTGATACACCGTTTTTAGTCACTTTTGTCACTTGTTTGCTTGCTGCCATTTTTATTACAGAATTACAAAATCACCTTTTACCATCGATATCACTTGCATTTTACCATCTCTTCGCCGAACTAGTGCACCTATACAACTGACAATTGTATTAGGTGTGTTGGGGACACAAGAGACTTCTTGTATCTTAATTGCAGGGTTGCTTGAGAGGGATATCTTTGACCTCTACCTCCCATGGATTCGATAAACCTTGGGTTACTCACTTAAGGGAAATTTGCCGCTGTCCTACAAACCTCTGCGCTTGGAGGCCCAACAAGTCTACAAGAATAGAAGTGTGTAGTAGACATCAGCGACATTGGAGCTGGGCCTGTGCTTTGGGAGAGGGAACGGCAAGGCGGGAGCCGAGGGACCTGATCAAATTCGGTTTGCTTTTTGAGGTAGATTTTTTAGGGGAACAAGAACAACTTGGCATGATTGCATTGAACCTGAACAGCTTAACATGATTACATTCAACCAGCGCATGCATAAGGGCAGGTACAACGCTAGCCTCTAAGGTGGGGCGCTTAATTAGCGGTTTCGTTTTTCAGCGAAGCGTCCGCCGCTTGGAATCGTTTTTTGCACGTATAAATCAAGCGCCCGTCGCCTACATATGCGTCGATGCCTAAACAACTCCCGGGAGGCTTAGGGTTCCGGGATTTATATGTTTTCAACTTGGCGATGCTAGCCAGACAGGCATGGAGAATGCTTGTTAAACTAGACTCACTGTGTGCGCGAGTGCTAAAAGCAAGATACTTCCCAAACACGTCAATTCTGGAAGCAACACCCTGTCCAGGTATTTCGTACTCTTGGAGGAGTATTTTAAAGGGTATCGATTTCCTAAAAGATGGGCTGATATGGAGAGTTGGGGCTGGAACGTCTATTAATATTTGGGAGGATCAATGGTTGAACCGGGAGGGGAGCAGGAAACCAATCACACCGAGAGGGAGATGTTTGCTTCGGAAAGTTGATGAACTGATTGACCCATATACGGGACAATGGGATGAAAAGCTGGTCAGAGACACATTTTGGGCTATGGATGCAAATGTCATCTTGGCAACACCAACCGGACCAGACTTTGAAGATTTTCTGGCCTGGTTCTTTGATACCAAGGGAGTTTTTTCGGTTAAATCGGCATATAAAGTATACGTGAGGAGAAGGGATGCTGATTTACAAACGGGATCGGGAATCAAGGGGGAGAGTTCGTTTTGGAAGCAGCTCTGGGATCTGCCTTGTCTTCCCAGGGTGAAACAATTTATGTGGCGTTTATCACATAATAGTCTAGCTTTAAGAGCAAACATCCATCACCGAGGTATTCAGTGTGACACGCTGTGTGTGTGCTGCAAACGATTGATGAAGATGGCGCCCACCTATTTTTGAAGTGCAAAGAAACCAGAGGTATATGGGAGAATCTTGGCTTGGGGGACATCTGTTATCGCATGAGAACACTAGAGCATGCAGGAGATGTGGTACAGGAAATCCTGGGTCTTGATGATGAGAAGAAGATTCTTATCTGCTGTTTGCTGTGGCGTACCTGGCTCAGGAGAAACAAAAAGAATGCTGAGGGGACGAGCCTGTCAGCTGATGAGCTCATCCGGCAGGTGAGATACTGGGCAGGGGAGTCAAAGCAGATGTGCCAGAGAGAGAAACAGACTACATTCGTCGAGCGCCTTTCCAAGTGGTGTGCACCCGTGGGTGATATTATTTAACTAAACTGTGATGGAGCTTTCACGGCGGAGTCAGGTTAGGGTGGATGGGGCTTTGTCGCTCATGATGTCCGGGGACAGGTTGCAGGCGCAGGTGCTGGGAAGCTCATGCACGTGGCGAGTGCGCTGCAGGCAGGGGCAGAGGCCTGCGTAGAAGCTCTGCAGGCGGCCAGTGGTTGGGGCATGGGGCACATACACTTGGAATCTGACTCACTTACCCTGGTGAATGCTCTAAAGAGTACAAAGTACGATATGATGGCGGAAGGTGTGCTGATGTGAGATATTCGCTCGTTTATCCAGTTAAACTTTATTTCATCGGAGATTTCCTTTACTCCCAGATGGCGGAAGGTGTGCTAATACGAGATGTCTGACCATTCAGATGATCCTATCAACAATGACTACCTTGAAGATCTCATCGAGGAAGAAATAAATGATCCATATATGGCTAATATGGAGGCTCAGATTGAAGCACAACTAGAAGCAAGATTGTTTGCTGAACCAGAGCAACAATTGTGCCACTCAAGGAGGCACCTCGACAGAGACCACCAAGGTGATCATGATCGATTAGTTGGTAAATATTTTTCCAATGAATCCTTGTACACAAATGCACAATTCCGCCAAAGGTTTCGGATGAGAAGGCCTCTGTTCCTACATATTGTTGAAGAACTTGGTAAATGGTCTCCTTATTTTCGTCTAAGGAGAGATGCATTTGGCAAGGTGGGTCTATAACCACTGCAAAAATGCACAGCTGCCATAAGAATGCTAGCATATGGTACACCAGCTGACCTCATGGATGAATCTTTGGAGTTGCTGAAAGGACATCATTGGATTGCATGGCTATGTTTGTTGAAGGTGTGAAGGTGATATTTGGTGAGAATTATCTTAGAAGACCTACCGATGAAGATGTCAAAATTTTGCTTGCAAGAGGGGAGGCTCGTGGATTCCCTGGGATGTTAGGAAGTCTTGACTGCATGCATTGGGTTTGGCAAAGTTGTCCAATTGGATGGAGGGCCCAATTTACACGTGGTGATCATGGAGTGCCCACTATCTCATGCTCGAAGCAGTTGCTTCTCAAGACCTATGGATTTGGCATGCTTTTTTTGGAGTTCCTGGTTCTAACAATGACATAAATGTGTTGAACCAATCACCATTGTTCACACACGTGCTACAAGGAAGAGCTCCGGAGGTGAAGTTTACTATTAATGGGACAGATTACAATATGGGATACTATCTTGCAGATGGTATTTATCCAGAGTGGGCAACTTTCGTCAAAAGAATTCCACCTACCGCAAAATGATAAGGATAAATTATTTGCACAGCAACAAGAAGGAGCAAGGAAAGATGTGGAGCGCGCTTTTGGAGTTTTGCAGAAGCATTGGGCTATTATACGTCAACCAGCACGTTCATGGCAAAGAGAAGATATAGGTGACATTATGTATGCATGTGTAATTCTGCACAATATGATAATTGAAGATGAGAGGGACGAGGATTTAGGTTACAATTATAGGCAGGGAAAGAATACAGAACCAATAACAGGACTTGAACAAGGTCCACTTCATGGATTTAGTGCTGTCCTTGAAAAGAACAAAGAAATTCGTGAACAAGGGACACATCGACAACTCCAGGCTGATTTGGTACAGCATATTTGGCAACGTTTCAATTAGCATTCAGTGTAGAAGTAAAGAGGGTTGAGCTAAATATATGTAATCGGTCAAGTTTATCATCATGATCTGTGCTCTGTAGTACTACCTATGCTTTTAGTATAAATAAATGTAACATAGTAGTGCTATTTTTCATCATAATTCTCAGTCGCAACTAGAGATGCATCTGATGTGCAGGTTCTTAAATATTTGTTGGTGAAATATTCTATGTCTTGCTCCCATATAATTTCATCGACAATTCCTGTACCCGTACAAACTACTTCTAGCTGAACGAGCAATGAAACGAGGGACCAAGTCATGTACCTGTTGTAGAAAAATATGTCGTTGCAGCCGCCGCCCATGCACGGCGACCACAGCCGCCATCTCCGCCGCGGCCGCTATCCATCTTCTCCTCGCGTGGTCGACGACACGGGCGTGTCTTTGTCTCCATATGCGGCCGCCGCCCACCTTCTCCTCCCATCTGCGGGGATAGGTACCGCCATCTCCGACGCGGTCGCCGCACACCTGCTCCCATGGCCGCGCCGTTTCTCCATCTCCGGCAGAAAAAAGGGGACAACCTATAGATCCAGTCATTGTAGGTGGGGGAGAGGAGGATCAGGTCACTGGAGAGACATGGGAGCTGCGGATCGAGAGAAGATTTCTGGGGTCAACGATAGGGTTGGAGAGGAGGGTAATCACGGGAAGGAATTGCCAGGCGGTTCGTTTATGCCAATTTCGTCCGACACACATGACCCTACCTTGTGGTGTGCTTTTGACCATATACATTGCGATGGAGTGGAAGTGCTACAAGTTTGGGTAGTGGGTCCCATCTTATGGACATTTCAGCCACATACATTACGGCTGCCCTAATAAAGTAGCACATGGTATCGCTGCTGTTGGTGCCAACCAGGACGAGTTGCGTATGATTTGGTTGGACGATGTCCCTACTTCTCTAATCAGTATGGTGGCCAGCGAATTTGCTGTGCACGCTTAATGGAATAAAGTAGTTCCAATTCAAAAAAAAACTCCCTGGAATCAGGCAAAACTGACGGGATTAAATTCCTAGCGCCTTGGATTAGCACCCGCGTTGTACCTGCCCTAAGAGTCTCTGAATCAGCTTTAAGAAAACCACAACTCCTATTAACCATGACATGTCGCCATGTAAGGGTCCTGTAATTTGGTAAAATTCCTCTGAAGAACCCTCCACCAAAAAACTCACACTTCTGAAACGACACAAAACTTCCATAATCGTCGCTATACCTCGACTCATTTGTCGAAGAAGATGGAGGCGCCTCATTACGAGCTATCTTTTTCGCCTGGTTTTAAACATAATTTCCTGATATGCGGGTCCAAGCCAGCCAACTATGTTGGAGACTGACAATTTCACAATGAAATTGGCATGGAGTTGATTAGGGGGGAGAAACTAAAGGGTGTAGTCCTACTGAGTGGAGAAGTTCAAACAAAAGCACAACATGAACCTTGTGTTGTGTTGTTGTGTTTTGACTGATGAGAAGTGTTCATTGAGGAGAAATTTAATGTTGCGAGGTTAGAGGTGACCGATGAAGAGTTTGTTGTTGTCTCCCTAATCAGTCTTCCAGCCTTATCGTGTGTACCGCAGCTAGCATCCTCTAAACTTGTTGGAGATCCATATAGTTTTGATAAAATCCCAATTTCAAAGACGAGGGATATAAGTAGGTTTATGCATTAGGCTCTGGTGAGGAATGTCCAGAGTTCCATTTTTCCGTGAAGGAGACATATGAAATCGTGAAGGTATGGGGCAGACATCCTAGTAGTATGAAGAAAGAAGGTACCCATCATGTATCTCAGGCCTATCAATTCATTGGAAAAGTGGCACGTATAATATTGTTGTCAATTTTGTAACCAAATAAGTCATCAATTGTAAATATATTTCATATTGAACTAGGAGAACTAAATAAGAAAACTCACATGAGAATCGCTGCAACAATAGAACGCACAACCCGCCGTAGCAGGGTGCCTACATTGTGAGATGTTATAACGTTTGCCGCAAGGACAATTCAGTACCGAATAACTTGGTGGCACCGGAGCATCTTTACATGATATATTGGAATATTTTATTTTAATTTTTTCTACAGACTTCACCTTACGTGCAATTTCAAATGTCTAAACAATCTGGCGAACAAAAATGAAATATAAGAAAACTCTCCGACAAAACAAACAAATATGGAACATACCAAGAATATGGGATATTCTACAACCCACCACCTACATTTATAAGTCATCCAATACTTAAACTAACCACACCCAAAGCTCAACAGACATATATGCATCTAGTGTCTCCTAAAAACTTAGCCACCACATTTTACAATATTCTTAGCCAAAAACTATAATGCGTCAAGGCTCTGGAAAGTATACTGCGTTTAGTGCCACCTAAGAACTTAGCCACCACATGCTTAGCCGCAAATTATACTGCATCTTGTGCATCCTATAAATTTATTCATCTCTTACATTCTAAAAACTTTGCATTTTATCAGCAACTTACCAATCACAACTCAATACACACATATAGTTACATCATTTCGAATTCAACATTACTTGCACAAGAGATACACCACATTTCTAGGGTTCTACAAATATGAACCAAAATGAGATGTAATTTCATATTAAAATGGGTGGAAACAAAGGGATTTGAGAGATGTTACCTAGAAAAGACTTGCCATGGTCCAAATTCAAGAAATATACGAGTTTTGAGTGAATTGAAGTTTTGTGCGGACAAAGGAGAGGTGCAACTTGGGGGGCGTTTTTGGAGGAGGAATAGAGGGGTTGAGTTGGGGAAGAAAACAATTAGGCCCCGCTTAGTTGGTAGTATTTTAGTCCAAACCTGGGGTATTAAATTACGGATCGACCTCCGGGCGTCCATGTTTTTCTCCTTCCGAGTTAGCTGCGCTCCGAGAAAACGGACGTAGGAATTTACCGGTGGCTAACTAAACAATCTTCCAAGTGGGGCCTTAGGGTTTTATCTGCAAGTTCGATGGCACCACGACCGAGGCCCAAAACGGCGTCCTAAATTCAGATTACTGCTCATGGTCGGCGTCAGGGATGATGACGCCAAACTAGGCCACGTTGGATTTTAGGTTTCTTCGGGTTTTCGGCACAAAAATTCTCCATTGCCGATATGAACAAGTTCGGCTCCAGGTGTCTCGACGCCGACCCGCGAGATAAAATCTGAAAATAGTTTTCTAAAGGGGACATATGTGACATTAGTTAGCTAAATGGGCCAATTTTGGCCAAAAAAACCCTAGTATCGTTCCTCCACGAGGCATTTTACTCGATCCCTAATATGTTTCTTCCATGACGGCGAGTGATTCTTCCGTGGCTGTTGCCGCTAGAGATGTAGAGGCGGACGGACGGCTGCAGAAGAAGCAGAAGCAGTAGGAGGAACCGGTGGAGGAGGATGCCAAAGGAGCGAATCCTCTCGACCGTTCAGCGACTACAACCCCAAGAAGGGTAAATTCGTCTACACCCGCTTCTGTCACCGCAAAATCGACCCGGACACAGAGTGTACGTTCAATCACCCACCGATTTATGAAGTAAATGGAGTTGCCTATTGTTTCGGGCGGTTTTGGCTTTGTTTGGGATGTTTTGGCCATTTTTTTGAAAAAAATCAGAAAAATACAATAGAAAAGTCAGGAAAAATACAAAAAAAAATTAAAAAAAATCAGAAATATAAAAATATCCGGTGCCCAACCATGCCTCCTGCCCGTGCCGTGCCTTGGGCCGGTTCAAGTTTTTCATGCCGTCCTAGGCCCGGCCCAACGTGCTCGTGTAAAATTAGGCTGACCTTCTATGAGCTCCATATCTGGCCCGGCTCGAATTTTCTGAGCCATGCTGTGCCGTGCCGTGCTTTGGGCCGGACTATTTTTCATGCTTTGTCCTGACCTAAAAATTCCGGCCGATGACAACCATTAAATCTAGACATGTAGCGGCCCACAACCTATCAGATTATAGCGGCGACCACCTCGCTCGCTTCGCTTCCACAGTTCCACTGCCGTTCCCCTCGATCCCCTCAAAAAAAAAAAAAAAATGCCGTTCCCCGCGTCAAGCCCTAATTCGTTTCTTCCATGGCGGCCGGCGATTCTTCCGTGGCTGTTGCCGCGAGAGATGGAGAGGTGGACGGGCCGCTGCAGAAGAAGCAGAAGCAGCAGGAGGAGGAGCCAGCGAAGGGACCGAATCCTCTCGACCCTAGGTTCAGCGACTACGACCCCAAAAGGGGGAAATTCGTCTACACCCGCTTCCGTCACCGCAAAATCGACCCCGACATAGAGTGTACGTTCAGTTCCCCACCGATTCTTCTTGACCATGCATGCCATCCGCGCCTATCCTTGCTGATTGTTTCTTTCTCACGTTTGATGTACTAACGGGAACATAAACATGAAGCTGCATACTGATAATTAATCCTGCCTTAAAAAAAGATAATTAATTTTGCACTATTCAATTTTGTACCAGCTCTTGTCGTACAACTAATTTTAAATGATATATTAGCTTATGTAGTAGTTATGATTTCTACTCATTTATTCGAAAGCTAGTATCAGTTATTTCTGTATGCAATGTATCCATCTAATTTACACCTAAGCCATTCTTTATCTTTTCCTCTCTTTGACACGATTATTTTCTTTGTTTTGGCAGCTCCTGTTGGTGCAATGCACCATACTGATAAAATCTTTGAAGACGGCTTCCTGTTGTGCAACTCAGCTAATGTTCTCTCGGTCAAGATTGTTTCCTCTGACCATGGTTACCCATTCAATGTCTATGGTACGGTCATAGCCAGAGACAGTCTGGACCATCGATGCATCTACTTATTCCGGCGTGACAAGGACAATTGCCAATTCATTCGCTCAAAGGTAATTCTTTTTCACGAATTGCTAAATGAGGAGGCTCCACTTATTCTGGGGGTACATTTACAGTGAGATGCATAGTTTACTCATGGGTCCGTGGCTAAAAAACTATATCATAATTCATAAAGTTTATTTGCCCTATAGGCACATAATTCCCTCTGTTGTATTTCTTGTATCGGCACACATTTTCTTGTACCAGTCATTTCATTAATTGCCACACATTGGTAAATACCGCCAGGAGGATGGCCAGGTGGATTCGGCTGGTCGACGAAGTGCTTAGATCATAGATTAGAGAGAAGAACTTCGGGAAAAAGGACAAGAATTCTCACTGCTAGATTAACTCTGTTACCTGCTAGTCCTTTATATAGGATAAGTAATTTGATCCTCAAGTCAGATCTCAATTGACTCAAGATCAAACCATAATTCTACTTTCCTAGTTCAGTTGATCTGTTCCTAATTTAACTAGACATAATGTACCAGGTGTATTGAACAATGATACTTACTAATTGCTTTATTCCTTTTCTTAACCTGCATATCTCTAATATTACCTATCCAATGTCTTCACGGATAATATCTGTGTCCTGCCCCCTTCTACTTCCAGAACCATAACAGTACACCCTTTCCAACGAAGCAAGCCTTGATGTCCCACTTGGCTGAGAGAGACCTGCATGGAATTTTATGTGTCCGTTGAACCTGGAAAGAACGACACAAGTTCTCTTGTCTCCCCTTCTTATCGATTATCTTTGCCTTCTAAATGATGTCTCCCATGCAAATTGAAGCCCATACATGCATGCATTGGGCTGCTTAATGTGCACGTCCTTGTGTAAGCCATCCAGCTGCATGCAGGCCATCTATGTGCATCTTGTGTGCACATTCTACAGATCTTCACGTGACAGGACTTTGTAACCATCTCTGCTTTTGACTGTGCTCCCGTCCAAGGTTTTTTGAGTCGCGTCTCAAAAGTGAGTCCCCGAGCTCGCGACTCGCTGTATAGTTGACAGAAGTCGCTGATTAGTCGCCCAAGTCGCCTGATTAGTCGCAAGTCCCCTGATTTTGAGAAAACGACTCGGTGACTATACATCGACTAATCAGCGACTCAAAAACCATGCTCCCATCAGCGGCAGTGCACTGCTATCGAAGAAGGCCTGGCTGTTGTTGGTAGCTGAAGTTGTCTTGTCCACGGAAGGTCTCACCGCCTCCGCGTTGTGGAGTGCCACCGCCACCGCAGATGGTTGGTATCTATCACGCTGAAACTTGGAGCGCCTCCATCACAGTTGCAGGAATCGTCGTCACTGCCGCATGAAGCATCATTTGTGTCTCTCCTTCACTCGTCACTGGTAATACGCCTCCTTAGTGCACCTCGGTTGCTGCCATTCCCACCGTCAATGCAGGCGTTGGAAGGGCGGTCGTCTTAGCTGCAGTTGTCTCGGTCACTGGAGAGGGCACAACTGGTTGTATGCTTTGTGCCGTTGCTTGGGAGAGAGAGTGCACAACTGGTTGTATGCTTTGTGCCATTGCAATGGGTTGTGTAGCTATCATCGATGTTGCTGCTGAAGCCAATCCACTCCCTCCGCTGCTGCGCTAGATGTTGTTAGTTCCCAAAGTGGCACTATCTTTATCAGGCAGTAGTAGTCGTAGATACATCGATCTTGCAGTTGCTTTAGTGCTTGTGCCAGCTCGTATGCTGATAAAGCCCACAACCTCATGCGCCTCTGTATAGAGGTGAACGTCACCCACTGCTCCACACATGCGGAAGACTTGATGAAGCACATCCTTGCAGACATGATGTGTCGCATATTGTATCCTAACATGGAGGACTCTTGCCTCCATCTTGTACTTGGATTTCATGGCAGCAGAAAAGGTGGTGCTGGCTCTGATACCAGTTACTGTGTACCAAGTACACAACAGGTTTAAATACCACCCGGAGGATGGCCGGGTGGAGTCGGCTAGTTGGGAAGTAGATGAGAGACATAACTTTGGGGAAGAAAACTAGAATTCTCATTGCTTGATTAAGTCTGTTATACATGCTAGTCCCTTATAGGACAACTAACTTGATCCACAAGTTGGATTGAAATTCAAGGCCGAACCCTACCTTCCTAGTTCAGTTGAAGTGTTCCTAATTTTACTGTTCTCTTTCTAGTGGACCAGCCATTACAAAAAATGATACTTACTAATTGATATAGTCCTTTTCTTGACCTTCTGGTAGGAGCTAGGGTTCTACCGTGTCGAGGGCGTAGGTTGTAGGGGAAGGAGGGAGTTGGGCGTGCGCAAGAGCGGAGAGGCCGGCGGCTTGGCGCCGTCGCGAGGACGAAGGAGGCGGCGGTGCAGGAGACGGCGGCTAGGGTTTAGAGGTCCGGCTCCTCTGGGAGCCGGCAATAATATGATAATTATTGCTGCTTAATTCTCATAGTCTGATTACAACTCTTTATATAATGAAAATACGATAACTGTTGGGCTAAGCCCCTACTTACGCCTGTCTAATGGGCCTACGCCTGGAGTAGGCCAAACCGGTCATAACATCTCTCCCCGCCTGCGCAAACAGCTCGTCCTCGAGCTGGAAGTCGGGTAATGCTGCTGGAACTCCTCACGCTGCTCCCAGGTCGCCTCCTCAGCTGGAAGGCCTTCCCACTGGATCAACAGGTACCACTCTCCGCGGCGAAGCTGCGCCCGCAAAGCCTTCACCGGGCTGGGCAGAAGACGCCCATCTGCGGCCGGCGTCAAAGCTGGAGTGGTCGCAGGAGGGTCGCCACGGTACGACTTCAGCAGCCCCACGTGAAATACGTCGTGAATGCGGGCCCCCGCCGGCAGCTGAAGGCGGTAGGCCAAGGACCCCACACGCTCCAAGACGACAAAGGGACCAGCATAGCGCGGCCCCAACTTGCGCTTGGCACGTGGGTCCAGGGACTGCGTGGAGCGGTGAGTAGGCGAAGCCACACCCAATCACCCACCACGAACTCCAACTCGCGATGGTGTCCGTCATAGTAGTGTTTGGCCAGCTGCTGGGCCTGCAGGAGACGCTGCCGCACCTCGGCAAGCATCTCATCGCGGTTGCGGAGAAGCTCGCCAGCCGCCTCAGTCCGCGCCATCGCCGGATCCACTGGTAGGATAGGCGGCGGCGGACGCCCGTAGACCACCTCGAATGGCGTGGCGCGCAGGGCGGAGTGGTAGGAGGTGTTGTAGCAGTACTCCGCCCATGCAAGCCAATCCACCCGCGCGCGCGGTCGATCACCTGTAACACACCGCAAATACATGGCAATCACCTTGTTAACCACCTCCGACTGGCCATCCATCTGCGGGTGGAAGGCCGTACTGAAACGAAGCTTCACCCCCGCCATCCGGAAGAGGTCACGCCAGACGTGTCCCGTGAACACCGGATCACGATCACTGACGATCGAAGCCGGGAATCCATGGAGACGGACGATGCCCTCAAAGAAGGCGCGGGCGACGGACGCGGCGGTGTAGGGGTGGCCGAGCGCGATGAAGTGCGCGTACTTGGAGAAGCGGTCAACCACCGTGAGGATGACGGACTTGCCGCCCACTTTGGGGAGGCCCTCGATGAAGTCCATGGAGATGTCCGCCCACACCTGTGACGGCACCTCGAGCGGCTGCAGCATCCCAGCCGGACGGAGGGTCTCCGTCTTGTTGCGTTGACACGTCTCGCACGTGCGCACCCAATCCCGGACCAGTGCACGATCGCCGGGGATGTAGAAGTCGGCGCGGAGGCGATGGAGGGTCTTTTGGACCCCCTCGTGACCCGCCGAGTGCGCCACCAAGAGCGCCTAGTGCCGTAAGTCGTCGTGATCCGGCACGAAGATCCGTCGGCCATGCAGAAGCAAGCCGTCCGACAAGCGCCACGGCTCGTCCAAGTCCCCAGCCTCCAGGCGCTGCCGCAGGAGCTGGGCGTCGGGCGCCTCCGCCGTGGCCCGACGGATGTCGTCGAAGAACGCGAACGATGGCCCCGAGCGGATGCAGAGCATCGTGCCCGTGGCCCCCTCCTCAGTGGTCGCCTGGTCGGCGTCGCGGCGGGAAAGGGCATCAGCCATCGTGTTCAGCCGACCCGGACGGTACTCGACCGTGAAGTCGAAACCGAACAGCTTGCTGAGCCACTGATGCTGAGGCACTGTCGACAGCCGCTGGTCCAACAAGAACTTCAGGCTGTAGTGGTCCGTGCGAATCCGAAACGAGCGCCCCCAGAGATACGGTCGCCAGTGGCGTACCGCCTGGACCAGCCCAATGAGCTCCTGCTCATAAGCAGCGAGCTTGAGGTGGCGCGCGGCGAAGGGCCTGCTGAAGTAGGCGAGTGGTCCGTCGCCCTGGTGAAGGACGGCGCCGAAACCCGTCCCCGACGCGTCACAGTCGACGATGAAGGGCCGGGTGAAGTCCGGCATCTGCAGCACGGGTCCCGTCGTGAGCGCCCCTTTCAGGGCCGCGAACGTCGCCGTGGCCTCGTCATCCCAAGCGAAGGCGTCGCGGCGAAGGAGGCGTGTGAGCGGCGCGGCGATGAGGCCATAATCCCGGATGAACTTCCGGTAGTACCCCGCGAGACCCAGGAATCCGCGCAGGGCGCGCGGCGAGTGGGGCAGCGGCCAGGCGGCGACGGCAGCCACCTTATCCGCATCCATCGCGACCCCCTCGGCGGAGATAACGTGACCGAGGTAGGCGACCGAAGACGTCCCGAACGAGCACTTCGAGCGCTTAAGATGAGGCCGGTGCGCACGAAGCTCGTTGAAGACGATGGCGATGTGCTGTAGGTGCTCGGCCCACGTCGTGCTGTAGATGAGGATGTCGTCGAAGAAGACGAGCACGAACCACCGCAAGTAGGGCCGGAGGACATCGTTCATCAGGGCCTGGAAGGTTGCCGGCGCATTGGTGAGGCCGAAGGGCATCACCACAAACTCGAAGTGGCCGTGATGAGTGCGGAATGCCGTCTTGGCGATGTCGTCCGGGTGCATGCGCACCTGGTGATAGCCCGACCGAAGGTCGAGCTTCGTGAAGAAGCGCGCACCATGGAGCTCATCGAAAAGCTCATCGACCACCGGAATGGGGAACTTGTCCTTCAACGTCAGAGTGTTGAGGGCGCGGTAGTCGATACAGAAACGCGAAGTGCCGTCCGACTTGCGGACCAGGAGCACCGGCGCCGAGAAGGGCGACGTGGAGATGCGGATGATGCCCGCGGCCAGCATGATCTCGACCTGGCGTTCCAGCTCGTCCTTCTGCAGCTGGGGGTAACGGTAGGGGCGGACAGCCACCGGCGGCGTGTCAGGCTGCAGGTGGATGCGGTGGTCGTACGCCCGGACCGGGGGCAGCCCCTGCGGCTCGGCGAACAAGTCGCTGTGCTGCTCCAGGAGGCGGGTGAGCAGGGGATGCTCGACGTCGCTGTCCGTCGTGGCCAGCTGGAGGTGGGGTGCCGGAGCGGAGCCGCCAACGCCCTGCCACTGGACTTGGCGTCCCTGGCGCTAAAACGACATCGTTAGGGCGTCGAAATCCCAAAGTATGGGCCCTAGGGTCCGCAAAAAGTTGACACCGAGGATGAAGTCGAAACAGCCCAGGTCGATGCCGGCGTAAGTGATGGTGAAGTGCTCATCACCGATGGTGAGCGGTACGTGCTGCGCCAGTCCATGGCACTGCAGTCGGTCGCCGTTGGCCACCGTGACCCGGAGGTTGTCGCCACCCGATGGTTGGAGGGCGAGGCGGCGCATAGTGGACGCGGGCAGGAAGTTGTGTGTAGAGCCCGAGTCTAGTAAGGTCACCAGCTGCTCGCCGCGGATCGTCACCGGCAAGAGCATAGTGCGCTCGTGGCGAATACCCGCGAGGGCGTGCAGCGACACCACGAAGGCGGCAGCCGGAGCCGGCGGCGCGTCGTGCTCAGACGGCGCCGGAGGCGGCGGGTCGCCGCACTCCGCAGCCGGGTTGGTGGTCTCGCCGTCAAGCACCGTCTCCAGGTAGAAGAGGCGCGGGCACGCATGGCCCGGCGTATAGGGCTCGTCACAGTTGAAGCAGAGTCCGAGCCGTCGACGCTCGAGCTGCTCGGCCGGGGTCAGGCGGCGGAAGGTCCGCGTCGGCGCGGGGGTCGCTGGGGCTGCCGGGGCGGGGCGACCCGGGGCCGGAGCGGGCGGTGTAGGGCGAGTGGGGGGCGTCCCCCGCGACTCTGCTGGGGCGGCTGCATGGCCTGGACCCGTCGCTCGTAAGCGCGGGCGTAGTGGATCGCCGTCTGGAGGTCGGTGGGGGCCTGCAGCTCAACGTCCACCCGTATGGTGTCCGGGAGACCGCCCACGAAGAGATCGGCGCGCTGCTGCCCCGTCACCCCGGGGGCGTGGCACGCAAGGGCCTGGAAGCGGTCGGCGTAGTCCTGGACGGTGGTGGTGAAGGGGAGGCGGCCTAGTTCCGCCAAAAGGCTCCCGCGCACCGGCGGCCCGAAACGCAGGAGGCAGAGCTCGCGAAAGCGCTCCCATGAAGGCATGCCGCCCTCATCTTGCTCGAGGGAGTAGTACCAAGTCTGGGCGTTGCCCCGGAGGTGGTATGACGCGAGCCACGTGCGATCCGTCGCGAGCGTACGCTGCCCGCGGAAAAACTGCTCGCACTGGTTGAGCCAGTTGAGCGGGTCCTCCGTGCTGTCGTAGGTGGCGAAGTCGATCTTGGCGAACCGCGGAGGAGTAAGTCCAACCGCAGCGGGGTGTGCGAGGCGACCGTCGGAGGGTCCGGTGAGGGTCGCGGAGGGGGCGTCTGGGATGGTCGGGAGTGGTGGTCCCCCGGCGGCTGTGTAGACTGGGGCGGGGGACGACGTCGACAACCACGCCGGGAGCGGGGACGGCGACGGTGGCCAGGAAACCTGGTGGATGGGCACCCCGCGCTGGGTCGGTGCAGGTGGCGCGGTGCAGGCCGCGGGTGGTTGCCACGGCTGCCCGTGCGTAGGCGGGGCCGACGGGTGCCACGGCTGCCACGGCCACGGTGGCGGCGCCGAGGGGCCCGGCGGCAGCGGGGACGGCGGTGGTCCTTGGGACCCGAGCATACAGAGCTGGAGCCCCTGGACGGCGAGGGTGAGGTCGTTGAGAATGCCCGTCATCTGCGCCGGGGTGTAGACGGCGGCGGCCGGGGCCGGCGCGGTTGGGCCCGGGGAGGAGGACGCGGCGATCCCGGAGGAGGGCGACGGCTGCGTGGTGGCGGCGGCGGAAGCGGGCGGCGGAGCGAGCGGCGCGGTGGTGGCGGGGATGGTGGTGGTCGGCGGTGATGAAGACATGATCGAACAAGAGCTATCTGATACCAAGGTGGTAGGAGCTAGGGTTCTACCGTGTCGAGGGCGTAGGTTGTAGGGGAAGGAGGGAGCTGGGCGTGCGCAAGAGCGGAGAGGCCGGCGGCTGGGCGCCGTCGCGAGGACGAAGGAGGCGGCGGTGCAGGAGACGGCGGTTAGGGTTTAGAGATCCGGCTCCTCTGGGAGCCGGCAATAATATGATAATTATTGCTGCTTAATTCTCATAGTCTGATTACAACTCTTTATATAATGAAAATACGATAACTGTTGGGCTAAGCCCCTACTTACGCCTGTCTAATGGGCCTACGCCTGGAGTAGGCCAAACCGGTCATAACACCTTCATATGTCCTGCTCCCTTCTGCACCATGACCATAACTCCACATCCAGATTTCCTGTTTAAAAAATTGGTGAATTTCTATGGTGAAGCACAAGCATGTTAATCCTCAAGTGAATGACTCTTCATTGTTGTTTGTGATTCGGGTGGGTGTCAGCTCCGCTGTGGACCTTGCGGTGTTGGTCTGGAATGTGAGAGGTGCCAACAGCCCAGCCAAGCGCAGGGCGTTGCAGTTGTTTTTCTCTAACAAGAGTTGTAATATCGTCTGCTTGCAAGAGACGAAGATTGAAGTGATGACTCGTGAGCTAGTGATCGAGATGCTAGGTACCAAGTTTGGTGACAATTTCATTTGCTTGCCTGCGGTCGGTTCGCGAGGAGGAATTCTTATTGCCTGCTCGAGTGATTTCAAGATTACTTTGGATCCGCAGACGGTGGCGAATAGTTTCTCAGTGACAGGAACTTTGTTGAGCAGAGCTGATAACGCCACTTGGGCAATTACGGGGGTCTACGGACCTCAAGAAGAGGCTCAAAAGATTCAGTTTCTTGAGGAATTAAAGCAAATCAAACCCTTGATTCAGGAAAAGTGGATGATCTTGGGTGATTTCAATCTGATCAGCAGTGCGGCAGAGAAGAGCAACGCAAATGTGAACCTGAGAATGATGGGCAAATTCAAATCGGTGATTGAAGAGCTCGAGCTTATCGATTATCCTCTGATTGGTAGAAAATTCACTTGGTCGAATGAAATAGAAAATGCAACACAGACAAGGATCGACAGAATCCTCGTCTCGAAGGAGTGGGATCTCCAATACCCACAATTTCAGTTAACTCCGGCGTCCTCCAATGTCTCTGACCACTGCCCTTTGTTGCTGACCAAGATGGACCGAAAACACTGCTCCCAATTCAGATTTGAGGCTCATTGGCTACTGCAGGATGATTTCTTACAAGTGGTGCAACAAGCATGGGAGAAGCCCGTGCGATCACGAGATGTCATCAGGGTGCTGCATACAAAGCTTTGCAGAACCGCCAAAGCCCTGAAAAAATGGAACAAAGGGAGGATCAGATGGGCAAAATTTGTGTCCATGGTGGCGGATGAGGTGATCTTCGGGCTGGATGTGGCACATGAAGCCAGGGCATTGACCGCGGCAGAGAGAGAGAGCTCAGAACATGTCTGAAGAACAAACTCCTGGGTTTTGCGGCAATAGACAGAATGAGTTGGAGGCAGCGATCCAGGATCTCTTGGATCAAGCATGGTGATGCCAATACAAGGTTTTTCCATCTGCGTGCTAGCGGCCGAAGAAGGAAGAATCACATCCCCACGCTCCTAGGACCTGATGGCCTGTGTCTGCCCATGATGAGAAGGCAAACATTCTATTGCAGCATTTCAAGAGCTTAATGGGTACTCGCCAGCCTGTCACCACAGACCTTAATTGGGAGGCTCTTAATCTTCCGAGAGTGGATCTTTCAGAACTTGAGTCGCCTTTCTCCTTGGTTGAGCTCAAACTGGCAATTGATGGCATGCATGGAGAGAAAGCGCCGGGACCTGACAGCTTCATTGGTAATTTTTACAAGCATTGCTGGCAGATAATTTGCACCGACCTGCTTGCAGCGATGAACCAAATGCACTCGCTGTACGGAAAACACTGGAGACTGCTGAACACGGCTTCCATTGTCCTGTTGCCGAAGAAGAATGAAGCGGTGGATGCTAAGGACTACAGGCCTGTTAGCCTGATGCACAGCGCTGCTAAGATTCTGTGTAAGCTGATGGCCAACAGATTAGCTCCGGAGCTTAATAAGCTGGTGTCCACGGGGCAAAGTGCCTGCATCAGAGGAAGGTCCATCCAGGATAATTTCCTATACGTGAGAAATGTAATCAAAGATGCAAATAGAAAGAAAACCCCACTCCTGTTCCTAAAGCTGGACATTGCAAAGGCCTTTGATTCTCTGGATTGGGGTTTCTTGATCAGGGTCATGACTGAGATGGGTTTTGGGCAACGATGGCGAAATATTGTCTCCCTCATCCTTGCTTCATCTTCGTCTCGCATTTTGCTCAATGGAGGACTCGGAAGGCCTTTCAATCACGGAAGAGGTCTGCGGCAGGGTGACCCACTGTCACCAATGTTGTTCATACTGGCTTTAGAGCCTTTGCAGCACCTATTTGATCAAGCAACCCAGCAGGAGGTAATCTCTTCCCTCAAAATCAGGTCTGCCAGGATAAGGGCCAGCTTCTACGCAGATGACGCAGCCTTGTTTGTAAACCCCATCAAGGAGGACATCTCAGCTGTTCACCACATTCTGAAACTTTTTGGAGATGCCTCTGGTTTGAGAACAAACCTGACTAAATGCGTGGCATACCCGGTTGCTTGCAACGCGATCAATCTGAGTTTGGTTCTGCAGGATTTTGGTGGAACCTTAGGCAGCTTTCCTTGTAGATACCTTGGGCTGCCTCTGGGTTTCCGCAAGCCAAGAAAAGTTGAGATCCAACCCCTCTTCGACAGAGCAATGTGAAGGTTGAAAGGCTGGAAGGGTAAGATGATGAGCAGAAAAGGTCGGCTTGCCTTAATCGATAGTGTGCTCACTGCAACAGCTACTTATTTCCTCACGGTGTTCCCGGCTGAAAATTGGATGATCAAGCGATTCAATAAAATTAGACGGAACTTTCTGTGGACACCTGATGAAGAGGCCTCGAGAGGAAAGTGCCTAGTCAGCTGGAAAAAGATTTGTGCCCCAATTGCTTATGGGGGGCTGGGCATAAAAGACATGGAAGCTTTCAGCAGAGCACTCCGGCTAAGATGGGAATGGTTTAGGTGGAATGATAGCTCAAGGCCGTGGGTTGGAACTGAAACCCCTTGCAATGAAACTGACAAGCAGTTGTTTGCAGCGTGTTCTACGATCACCATTGGTGATGGGGCAACGGCAAGATTCTGGACAGATCGATGGTTGAATGACACTGCCCCAAGAATGATGGCACCACTCTGTTTTGCACTGGCGAGGAGGAAAAATCTATCTGTTAAAGAGGCTCTAACTGATGGGAGATGGATGCGGGGACTGCAGCGGATGCACAATGAAGAACAGCTCGATCAGTTCGTCCAGCTTTGGACCTGCATTCAGGGCATCATCCTCACAGGTGATCGAGACGCCATCTCTTGGAATGTCACAGCGGATGGGCAATACTCAGCAAAATCAGCGTATGCGATGCAGTTCCATGGAAGAATAAGACAATCTGAACTTGAATTTGTCTGGAAGATCCGTGCGGAAGGGAAAGTAAAGTTCTATTTTTGGTTGGCACTTCAGAACAGAAACTGGACCGCCGAACGGTTGCGCGCCAGAGGCCTTCCCCACGACGACCTCTGTTGCCTGTGTGATCAGCTGTTTGAGACTTCCTCCCATCTAGCGCTGGCATGCCCTTTTGCGAAGGAGGTTTGGGCCTCTTTCAGCTCAGATTTTCCTCGTGCTGTGCAGTTGGCTGCTAACCACCAGGACCTACTACAATGGTGGGAGGCAGCTCGCCGGGGGAAATTCGACGAACAAAAGAAGAAGAACATCGCGATGTCGGTGTACATCATATGGCACATTTGGAAAGAAAGAAGTAGACGGATTTTTGAATCGAAAGCAAAGTCAGCGACTGTGGTTGCAGAGCTAGTTAAGGCTGACTTAGAGTTGCTGTTCCTTGCAAAAGGAGGACCGGACGGGGTTTCAAACCAATAGTTTTATTTCCTGCTGTGTGTGCTCAAAGTGTTGAGTGAGTTGTATTCACATCTATGAGGTTTCTTGTTCCCTCTCCTATAATGTCAATAAAAGCAGAGCTCCTGCTGTTTCGCGTAAAAAAATTGTTGTTTGTGATTCTTGGGCAACACACCCTTTGATAGGAACATCTGAACATGTCAACACCAAACTTGTTGGCAGTGCAATTTATATAGAATTTGTTAGATTCTAAATCCAAAATGATAATTTAACCCAGGCTATACTCGAGTGAATATTATGGTGTTGCAAATACTGTATCGAGTGGAGTAAATCAGTATGCTTAATTGGATAATTGTATCCTTCTCCTATATGTTTTGGGAAATATGTATGAACACCAATCATTTCTATGTTGTTTTCTTTATAAATAGGTTATTTTTTTTTTGTATATTATACTTTAATACTGAACCTTATAGAAATTATATTATGTTTATTGTCCTGTTATCTGTTTCATGTGATGTTGATTTTAAAGACCACCAATACTTCAGTTGTTTGTCTGATACAGTAGCTAATAATTTAGCACTAATCTAAATGCTGCTGAAAATTATCTATTACGGTATCTCTCTTTTGCCATCCGACGCAATTGAATGATCACCCTGAATTGTATTCACAAATTCCTTTTGCAGGATGATTCGTTGATTTTGACTGGCCCAAAGAGAGGACTGATGGTATGCGATTCGGTAATGTTCGAGATCGACCTGAAGGTTAAGGATGTGGATGGCAGAGAAGTCAAGGATGAAAGGCTGAGTAAAGGCCTAATGGTTGTTGATGGTATTCATAGATTGTCACTTCCGCCCAAAAATAAGGTTGAAACGATAACTCTTGACAGCATGCACAGCACATTGGACGTAAACTACACATTTGTAAGGGACGCAGTGGAGGGCACTTTTGAGATCAGGATCTTGAAAGGACCTGATAATTTCTATGGTAAGATCCTTGCTCACACGACCAGCATTCCTTGCAATATTGTGCTACATGACAGCGAATCAAGTGGTGTGCTTACTGCTGGTGACAATGGAGTTTTGCAAATAGCTCGCCGCGTAGTTGGTGTCTCTGTGGACGAGAAGCTGCTGTTGACTGTTGCTGCTGATGCAGGAGGAGACCACACTGTTGACTTTATTCCAAAGCGCAACAGCTATGCTGAAAGGACGATCACTTGCGGTAACTATGAGATGCAAGTTAGGGTCACTTGGGCCATTGTGTTTTTCTGATTTAGATCCTGGTTAATTAAGATGTTGGTATGTCAGGTTCTAGATCCTTTTGGTTTAACCAAGTTCTTCGGAACCCTCTCATGTTGCATGCATGAAGTGTTCTCTGGCTTCTATAAACCACTAGTATGTTGCCTGTGCTTTGCTATGGAATAAAATATACTCCCTCCGTTCCATAATATAAGATGTTTTAGGCTTTTTCCACATTCACATTTGGACCACATATATTTAGACATGTTTTAGTGTATATGTCCACTCTCTTTTCATCATTTTAGTCCGAATCTAGACAACATGTGAAACACCTAAAACATCTTATATTGTGGAACGGAGGGAGTATGTGCTACAGTATTATATTCAACTTAGATGATGTGCAATGATGATTGTGTTCCAAACTCTGTTGTAAACGCTAACTTGCTCAATTTTCTATTTTGGGTCTGGTGTATTTCTGTGTGCCTACAGCCCTACACATTCGGCACTAGCAACAAGTGACGCCGTTGCTAGGTTGACCCCCCTCGAGTTCAAGATCAAGAGGTCTGGTGAACCGTACCCGACGGTCTTACTTGTCACCCTATAAGCTCTAATTAGACAACCATGAAGCATTTGTCGGGTTAGCCAGTGCGATGAATGTGGATTTTCTATTAATAGAACTCGTAAGAACATGGTACACATATCATCTATAGAATCCAGAATAGAGTCTCAAGAAGCTAGTGAACACATAAAACCCGTTACAAAATTCCCAGTAAAAAAGGTAAACAGATAATTTTTTTTTGTTGCATCGCCTCTTTTTCCTAAAACGTTTTCTATTCGACAAAACAATTAAGAGCGGGTTCGGTGTGCTATTAACTTTGTTCCTTACTACGAGCATGTGCTAATTTTCTGTTGTAACATTCTGTTTTGTTAAGCAGTCCGGTTTGTTGCTTGTGGCTGTAGTAGGGCTGTTAAACTTAGTCGGAGATGACACACTCATTGAGTTAGTCAACTGACGGAGAAGGATTTTTGTTTGGTTTTTACATAAAGAAAATCAGTACATGTGCAGTTAATAGAGGAAGTGCAAAATCATATGTAGCTTTGTAGTGCAGTTCTCTTTGCAATCTCCACTTTCCGGCTGTGTATCTTTGCCCCATCTGTTCCTTCTCTTTGATATTTTGCAATTTTATTTCTTTCTTTAGCAATATCAGTACTATTTGATCAACTACCTAAAACCAAATCACCCTTCTTCAAGTATCTCTCGAAACAGGCTTTCGTCCCGTTTTATAAATAAAGTCCAACGACCGAATCGATACAAAATGATGAGGAAACCTCATAAAAGAAGATCAAAGATAGGAAAAAAAGCATAGGGAACCAAAGTTGCCACCAAAGACACCAGACCGTGCCGAGAGAAACCTAAGCTCCATGACGACTCCCGATGCAGTATTTCATGGATAATTGGCTATGTGGCATCGTTTCCTTTCGAGACACGCTGCATTTATACCCATCGGCCACTCAATCCCTCTCTATCGCCCTGCTCTTCTCCACAGCCCTCACCCTCTTGCCCCCTAAAGCTTATTGGGCTGTTAGACAACTTAATTCTGATCCTAACCTTGACGGTGAGAAAAGATTGCTTAACTTGAGTTCTTTGGATGAGTAGAGAAGCGAAGCTTATGAAAATGCCAAGTTATTTAAAGAAAAGGTAAAGAGGTGGCATGATAGAAGAATTTTGAAAAGAGAATTTCATGTTGGTAATAAAGTATTGTTGTATAGGTCTCGTTTAAGTTTTTTCGTAGGAAAATTACTCTCCAAATGAGAATGACCATTCATTATTGAGGATGTTTATCGCTCCGGTGCTATTAAGATTAACATGTTCGATGGAGACAAACCTCAAGTGGTGAATGGCTAACGACTCAAGCATTATATTTCTGGCAATCCTCTTGAGAAATATGCCGATGTTATTCAAGTAATTACTCCGGAAGAATTTATTGAAGACAAATACCGGAGGGCTCTAGAATCAGAAGAAGAATAGGTAACAGTTTTGGTAAGGAAAGGCTTCCGGAAAATTCCCGAAAAATTACAACTTCAGTTTTTAGGAAAATAAAAAATAGGGAGACGAAACAGAACCGGAGACGGAGCCCAGGAGGCAGGGGCGGCCTCTGGCTGCCGGCCCCTTCCTAGCCGCGGCGGGGACCCGTCCCTGGCCCCTGGACACCGCGTCCGACTCCGCTTCATCTCGTTTCCTCCTTTTGTCGTTAATTTTTTTTGCTATATATTCCCCCGAATTTTTCGAGGATCGTATCTCGGGTTTCCGTCGTGTTTTTGTTTCGAGTTGTTCCTGCAAGGATCTCGGAGTTCTTGATCATGATGTCCTCCTTCGGCTTCAGCAACACCGAAGATGATGATCAAGAGAAGAATATCAGAGATGCTAAAGGGAAAGAGGGAGTGATTGAAGACATGCTAGATGACAGAGAAGAAGAGGTGGAGGAAGATCAAGGACGAGCGGGGGGAATGGATTTGGTAGCTGGGATTCACCAATGGATATTCTCCTCAACCGGATTGAAGGAAATGCCGAGTTGATCCGTAATCTTGGTTATCAAATTGAGGAGTTGAAAGAAACCATTGAGCATCTCATCGGGCTCATTAATCCGTCTCCACGAAGGGAATAAGCTTGAGTATTATGGATAATGGCACTCCCTTGGCTTGTTCCAAGCTTGGGGGAGTGCCCCGGTGATGCATGTAAAATGCATACATGAACTTTGCATTATAATACTCATATTTCAATCATATTTGCATCATATAAGGGTTATATCATTGTTTTATAAGGATTTTTGGGAAGATTTCACAGTTTTCCTATTTTTTTGGAATTAACCCTGCACTGGCAGAAAACCCTATTTTCTATATTTTGATGTTTCAGGGACCCAAACGACGTCCAAATGACTTAATATTTTGCGGGGATCATTTTTTTGGAAGGAACGAAGCGTAGGAGCGAAGGAAGCGAACAAACGGAGACCCGAGGGCCAAAAGAGGTGGGCCCACACGGCCAGATTCCTTAGCCGCGTGGGACCCCCCATCTTGGGCCTCGTGGCTCCGATGCCGTCTGTTTTCGTCTCCGTGGCTTCGTCTTGACCTAAAACCGACTATAAAAATAGTCCCCCGAGGAGTTTCGCGAGGAGGCGGCGGAGAAACACAAAACCAAGAAACAGGAGACAGAAGGCTACCGCCGGAGAAGATCGGAGGGGGGAAACGCCGCCGGAATCACCTCCGGAAGGCTCCTTCATCCCCCCTCCGGAGTCTCCATCAAAACCACCATCAAGACCAGCACCATATCCATCACCATATTCGTGATCCACTTCATCCCCCTCATAGTTTGAGATAGTTCGAACCCTAGCTATTGTCTTAGAACTATTCTATATGTTTGTGAATTGCTACTTGTCATTGTTTTGTGGGGAGATTATATTTTCAGATTGTGTTGTATCACTTATACCATTGAATCATATCATGTCTTCGCGTCGTGAGTAATTCTCTCGTGTTCCTGGGGGCATAGGATGGATTGACAATAATTTTCACTAAACTTGTGTTGAGTATTTGGTCAAGTTTTTATCTTTTATGATTGTCTTGATGTACAATGTATGAAGTGCACCATATATTGAGTAATGCATGAAGGTGCTATCACACTAGTGTGATGGAATGGGTAGGACCTAGGAGGACACGTAAACCTTGGTCTAATACATGAAGTTACATTAGGAGGGGATTTATATCGGGGACCTTAGAGTGTAATGCTATGGTGGGACTTTATGTCTTAATAATTCTTGTGCAGTCATTTACTTGGCCACATGATCCATCATAAGGGGTTTCGTTTATTTATTTAACTACACCTAATTATGGCTCCGTCCAAAGAAGATTAAAACTTGACAAAATGTTTACCTTGTTGTTCTAGAAATATTTATGCCATGAAATCCATGTAGCCCTTGGGAACGTTTTCCACCTATAAGAAACACACCACTCAAACTTGTCCTCTTGCTGCATAGAGGATTGGGCTTTCTCTCTGTCGTGGGTATGGGACATGGGTACTAGCATGAAGTCGGAGCGTGGCCCATCAGGGGGAAGCCCAGCAGGCCGACTCCAATTAGAGTAGGACAAGGACTCACTTGCCGACTTGTAATAGATAGATGTGTCCTACAAGGACTCGACATGTAAGCCGGCCTCCTCCACCTTTATAAGGAGGGGCAAGGCGCCCCAAAAGGGCACGATCTAAACAACCAAGACAGACGGGACAGAGCCCGATAGATTAGACAAGTCCAACAGAGGAGTCGTCCCACAATACGGCGACTTCCACCAAGAGCATAAGGAATACAACCTAGCCACAAACAGCACGTAGGGATATTACCGGATGATGTTTCCCGGGTCCCGAAGTTGTATAAATCCTGTCTCCTGTGTCGTGTCGTCTACTAACCCACATCGACGATGCCCGCGCATACATAGTCCCGTATCTTCATCGTTGATCTAATCCATCGACATTGACGCCCACCGTGGGGCTAAGTGCGCATGGATTCACAATTCGATGGGTCCAATCTTCATCTACAACGATGACGAGTTCATCGCCGCATCGGTCAAGCGACTTGGGCAGATCAAGTCATCCACACGTGCGCGGGGATCGTCATCAACAATTGCCCAGCGCATACAGCAGAAATCTAGTCTCGCGCAAGCCCGGCTTCCGCACCGTCCAAGTTTGATGTGGACTCGGAGTCCCAAGTCGTCATGGCCTGCCGAGTCGTATGGATTTGATTGATCGGTGTGCCTTTCCGACGACACACGCAAGAAAAGAAAAGGCTAGTTGCCTTAAACGCGTACGAAGCAGCGACTAGCGACCAAATCAAGTCCCAAGGAAAAGAAAAAAAAAGAGAGCAGACCGAGTCCTATCAATACTCACATGAGAAAGACGTGCTGCATTCAAATTGCATCAATCCAGACTTCCTTGCCTGAAAGCTGTACTCGATTCGTACACGGATCAAGACAGTTAAATCAATCATGGAAAGAGGGAAGGAAAAAAGCAAGTTGGGTAGCTACACTCGTTGCAAGGAAACCAGGCAAGGAAAACAAGTCCACGTTGGGTTCATATCCCAAGTCAGAAGAGAAGAAAAAGAAAAAAGGAGCGATCAGGCGAGCCAGCAAAGGACTCGGACGACCTCGCCTTCCACGAGTCGGCCTCGACGGTCAGCGGACACACTTCGCGTCATCAACTTCAGAGAAATAAACAGCTAAGTTACATTTTTATTTTAGTTTATATTTATATTTTTCATTCAATTAAATTATATAAAATCAGCACCTTTGAGTTAATCTCGGGAGCTACATATCCGAAAATTCGAGGTGGCACAAGGCATATCAATTCGATCCTTGGAAGCTTAATTAGAGCCAAATCTCAAAATTGGGTTCTTTAAAACCCGCCATGGATTTCTAAAAAGTCGAGCTCTCGAATAGCTCGCACCAAATTTATTTAAGTCGAGTTATCCATTGCTTGCAACGGATTTTTCAAAGTCGGGCTATCAATGGCTCGCAACGGATTTATCTAAAATCGAGCTCTAATAAAGTGTACAAGTTAGCAAAGGCCCCAGAGAGTTCCGTAACACCAACGATCCCAAAGAGCTCCACAATACCAACGAGCCCAGAGAGCTCTGCAATACCAACGAGCCCAGAGAGCTCTGTAACACCAACGAGTCCAGAGAGCTCCGTAATACCAACGAGCCCAGAGTGCTCTGCAATACCAACGAGCCCAGAGAGCTCTGCAAATACCAACGAGCCCAGAGAGCTCTGCAATATTATAGCATGATTATTATGATCAAAGGGATAAAGCGGCTTCTCTACAGTAAGAGTTTTGTCGAGACACCCAGCAAGTGCGCCTTTATTAACTTTGATCATTAGGTCCTTGGGAGCTTGTCTTTCATAAAAATTTAAGCTTTAGACTCATGGACCTGGCAAAGAAGCCAACCGTCGGGGATATAACCCCGGGTACCCCAGAGTTGGTGGTTTTTTCATGCGAGACCCAGGTATGCCTGGGGTGGCACTGTTCACCCGGGGAATGTTCATCCAGCATATACGAACACTGTTCACCCGGGTACTGTTCATCCGGCATACCCGAACACTGTTCACACGGGTAATGTTCACCCGACATACACAAACACTGTTCACCGGGTACTGTTCATCTGACCTACCCGAACACTGCTCACCCCGGGTACTGTTCATCCGGCATACCCGAACACTGTTCATACGACATATCCCAACCGACATACATTTCCGGGATGTATACCTGGTGCACTGTTCACCCGAACACTGTTCACCCGACATATCCCAAACGACATACATTTTCGGGATGTATACCTGGTGGCATTGTTCACGGCGTCACTGTTCATCCGACATATCCCAACCAGATACATGTCCGAGATGTATGCCTGGCGACACTGTTCATCCCGACACTGTTCACACGGGATACCCCGGGTACTGTTCATCCGACATACATGACCCGGACGACACTGTTCACCCCCGACACTATTCATCCGACATACCCGGCTCCTATCGCTACTTCGACCGGATCGTCTACCCGGCGCCCAGGTCTCCATGTCCTTCGCTGCCAGATCCTGGGACGCCCACTGCTCGGATCTGGCATCCTTGACCAAGACGAGAGGATAAGATCGATGACGAAGACCAAGACCCAGGCAACGTGGCTACAGTGCCTATGAGGTGACACGACTACAAGTGATGACATAGGCAACAGTGTGGACAAGACCCCAGTAGTCAATTCTAGCAATAGTGTAGCACCCGTACCGTGCATAGTGCCCTGTGGGACATGGCTTGTCCCCTGGGCTCCCTTTATAAGGAGCACCAGGGGGATCATCTCCAGGGGCACGCGGGGCAGCGCACCCGACCCGGGTCAGGATCTCCACCAGCTCAGGACGAGCCCTTCTTCCTCCTCTAGATAAACAGCTCTAGGAGCAACCTTGTAGCTACGGTATACATCTTCATATACAGATCAGACAAGCAGGAGTAGGGGTTTTACCTCCTCACGAGGGCCCCGAACCTGGGTAAACCGCGTGTGTTCTTCACCTAGTGTGCGTATTCCTGCGCATAATCCCTCCCCGAATCCTCTAGCGTCCATCGGCCCCAAACTTAAGCCTACCTATAGGCATCTGTTGTTCACCACCACGACAGTTGGCGCCCACCGTGGGGCTGGTAGTGGCGCTTGCTGGATCAAATTCGGACGGGACCTTCTTCACCAACGTGGGGACTCGACATCGCCATTATCCCGCGCGCTCCAGCTTGCCGCCGTAGGCAGGCGCAACCTACACCAACGGTCATCATCAACAGATCCCGGGTAACTGCCCATCGGTTGCCCGGGTCGTACCGGTTCTATCGATCCAGTATGCACCTACAATGCTCCGTGAGTATTTTCCTTGACACCGTGCAAAATTGGTTAATCTCCGAAATAGCTCGGGGACTGCCCCTTCGTACCTTGCTTAGTTGTTTTCCCCGGGAGCTAAGTGTTTCGACCCGGGGACTAGCCGGGCAGTCAGATTTACAGTTTCTCCTAGATAAGAAAAGTGACTCAGGGACTCGCTGGAGTTCGAGTTCGCATTCCTCGTGCATAGTGTTTCTACTAGATTTAACTTCCGTCATATGCTAGACTCAATTTGGTCTGTTAAAATAGAGTTGTTGCTCTCGTTAAAATATTCGTTATATATATGCTTGAACTAACATTGAAAGATGGTATCGGTTTTACCGAGAAAATATTCATCACCAAGTTCGTGGTATTACGGTCATCTCAGATTCATCTTATATTCATTGTGGCTTCAGAGCATATCCCGGATAATCATTGACATTGGCTTGCCGAATCATAAATGGCATATTATCCCGACATATCCTATGTTGGCAAATCAGAGTATCACAACACAATATCTCCAGATCGCCGTTTATGTCGGTTCGCCAAAATATCAGGGCATCCTACAATATCTCGAATCGCCGTTTATTTCGGCTTGACAAAATATCACGGCATTTATCTCATATCATCAAGCATCTCACAATTGTTATCTTTATCGGCTTAACTAACTATCATGATTCTTCAAATTATCCGAGCTTATAGAGTACCATAGCATCATTATCTCGGTGCTTTGAGTCGAAAGATATCTAATCTCCCTGAGTGTTACGTGTTGAGAAGTATCTCAACTCGTCATTTGACAAGTGCCCATGAAGTCAAAATGTCAAAGTCAGCCAATGACGGCTATATGTTGGTGCAGCTAGCGCTGCCGACATATCTGTGCGGTAAAAGCCCAAGGTGGCAGAAACCGACATATGAGAAATGCCCATGCAGGCTTTATGTCAAACCAGCTCATGCTGGAGACATCTAATGTCGGTAAACGCCCAGAGTGGCTAGAAACCGACATATCTATGCGGTAAAAGCCCAAGGTGGCAGAAACCGACATATGAGAAATGCCCATGCAGGCTTTATGTCAAACCAGCTCATGCTGGAGACATCTGATGTCGGTAAACGCCCAGAGTGGCTAAAAACCGACATCTCTGTGCAGTAAAAGCCCAAGGTGGCAAAAACCGACATGTGATAATGCCCAAGCAGGCTATATGTTGGTTTAGCTATGGATGCCAGCATATCTTTACGGTAAAAACCGACATATAATAAATGCCCAAGCAGGCTATATGTCGGTCCAGCTCATGCTGTTGACATACGACTTCAGTAAATGCCCGAGATGGCTAAAAACTGACATATGATAAATGCCCAAGCAGGCTATATGTCGGTCCAGCTCATGCTGTTGACATACGACTTCAGTAAATGCCCGAGATGGCTAAAAACTGACATATGATCAATGCCCAAGCAGGCTATATATCGGTACGGCACGCGCTGCCGACATATGATTCTGATATTGCCCATGAAGGCTATTGTTGGCACCAACTCTGTGATACTTCTTTAGAAAGCCTATGCACGACTCTACGAGTCCCACATAGCCTCGGGGACTACTGTCGGGGATATAACCCCGGGTACCCCAGAGTTGGTGGTTTTTATGCGAGACCCAGGTATACCTGGGTGACAGTGTTCACACGGGGTAATGGTCATCCGGCACATACGAGCACTGTTCACACAAACACTGTTCATCCGGCTTACGCGAGCAATGTTCACCCGGGCAATGTTCACCCCGATATACACGAACACTGTTCACCGGGGGTACTGTTCATCCGACATAAACGAACACTGCTCACCCGGGTACTGTTCATCCGGCATACACGAACACTGTTCATACGACATATCCCAACCGACATACATTTCCGGGATGTATACCTGGTGGAACTGTTCACCCAAACGCTGTTCATCCGACATATCCCAACCGCCATACATTTTCCGGGATGTATACCTGGTGGCACTGTTCATGACGGCACTGTTCAACGAACACTGTTCATCAGACATACATGTCCGGGATGTATGCGGTGGCACTGTTCATCCCGACACTGTTCACCCGGGATACCCCCGGGGCACTGTTCATCCAACATACATGTCCCGGGACGACACTGTTCACCACCGACACTATTCATCCGACATACCCCGCTCCTATCGCTACTTCGACCGGATCGTCTACCCGGTGCCCAGGTCTCCATGTCCTTCGCTGCCAGATCCTGGGACGCCCACTGATCGGATCTGGCATCCTTGACCAAGACGAGAGGATAAGATCGATGACGAATACCAAGACCCAAGCAACGTGGCTACAGTGCCTATGAGGTGACAAGAGTACAAGTGATGACATAGGCAACAGTGTGGACAAGACCCCAGTAGTCAATTCCAGCAATAGTGTAGCACCCGTACCGTGTATAGTGCCCTGTGGGACATGGCTTGTCCCCTGGGCTCCCTTTATAAGGAGCACCAGGGGGATCATCTCAAGGGGCACGCGGGGCAGCGCACCCGACCCGGGTCAGGATCTCCACCAGCTCAGGACGAGCCCTTCTTCCTCCTCTAGATAAACAGCTCTAGGAGCAACCTTGTAGCTACGGTATACATCTTCATATACAGATCAGACAAGCAGGAGTAGGGGTTTTACCTCCTCAGGAGAGCCCCGAACCTGGGTAAACCGCGTGTGTTCTTCACCTAGTGTGCGTATTCCTGCGCATAATCCCTCCCCGAATCCTCTAGCGTCCATCGGCCCCAAACTTAAGCCTACCCATAGGCATCTGTTGTTCACCACCACGACACCAACTTGTTCCTGATTTTAGCTGGTAAGTTAGATGCAACCTGCACAATATGGACAATCTATAGGCATGACTTGTTTCGAACTCCTATGAGGCCTAAAAGACTTAGGAGATTGCGATCTTGTCAGCACAAGATGTTAGAAAAGCCATGCGGGGCCTACTTATTCATCAGTATAAATTTAGAAGGGTTATAAGAACCAAAAAAGACTTGTATACAAGGATTCTAGCATCACAACATCAAAAGCATAAGTTTTTACGCCAGAAGCCGGACAAGCGGCACAAGTTAAGTATTACACCTCAATAATCATCGAGCACATAGCTCTTGTCAACGTTTTATTGAGTTGCAGGAGCCGGAGCAGCAGGAGTTCAGTTTTTCTATCTTGTCACCAGAAAGTACATGAGTCCCAAGCTGTTCGCTACAACAACTCGGCACTTGGGGGCTACATGTTATCAAGTTTTCAGTTTAAGTCAAAGGAAAGTTCAGAATTGAGGAGCTCCGAGTCGTCGCGGGCAAACAACCCGGTACTCGGGGGCTATATCATTTAAAGCTCAAGAAAAGGAGATATACATCAAGGAGTCCCGAGTCGTCGCAGGCAAACAACCTAGCACTCAGGGGTTATATCATTTAAAGATCAAGAAAAGGAGTTACACATCAAGGAGTCCCGAGTCGTTGCAGGCAAACAACTCGGCACTCGGGGGCTACATCAGTTAAAGTTAAGAAGTTTTAATACAAGCCCCAAGTTGTCACAAGTTAACAACTCGACGCTTGGGGGATACACATATACCAGTGTAAACAAGCTCAAGCGAAAAGAAGCAGCTCGTCAAAAGAACCCGGAGAAAAATTCCGACTCACTTCAAAACGAGCCGGCAGGAGAAGCCGGCAACATCTACACAAAACTCGTCAAAAGAACCCGGAGAAAAATTCCGAATCGCTTCAAAACAAGCCGGCAGGAGAAGCCGACAACATCTACACATAACTCGTCAAAAGGACTCAGAGAAAATTCCGACTCGCTTCAAAACGAGCCGACAGGAGAAGCCGGCAACATGTACGCCAACAACCCGGGAACGTCTACATCGACGACTCGGCAACATCTACATCGACGACTCGGCAATGTTTACATCGAAAACCCAACAAAGTCTACATCAACAACCCAGCAAATGCAGCGCTGGGTGCTGCGACATCATCGATTTCTACGACTCAGCAAGTTCTACATCTACAAGCCGGCAAACAACTCGGCGCGGACTCCATGTCCCAAGAAGACAACATCTACAACAAATCAAGACCTTCCGCATGACTCTGTGAGTCACCCGAAAGCTCGGGAGCTACTGTCGTGGGTATGGGACATGGGTACCAGCATGAAGTCAGAGCGTGGCCCATCAGGGGGAAGCCCAGCAGGCCGACTCCAATTAGAGTAGGACAAGGACTCACTTGCCGACTTGTAATAGATAGCTGTGTCCTACAAGGACTCGACATGTAAGCCGGCCTCCTTCACCTTTATAAGGAGGGGCAAGGCGCCCCAAGAGGGCACGAGTTAGACAAGCAAGACAGACGGGACAGAGCCCGATAGATTAGACAAGTCGAACAGAGGAGTCGTCCCACAATACATCGACTTCCACCAAGAGCATAAGGAATACCACCTAGCCACAAACAGCACGTAAGGATATTACCGGATGATGTTTCCCGGGTCTCGAAGCTGTATAAATCCTGTCTCCCGTGTCGTGTCGTCTACACACATCGACGATGCCCGCGCGTACATAGTCCCGTATCTTCACCGTTGATCTAATCCATCGACACTCTCTTTGAGAGCTTTCACTTGTCATATTTTATTTTCAGCTTTTTACTTTATTGCAAACTCTACACCAAAAACCCAAAAACACTTATATCATTTAATCATTTTAGTTTGTCTAGTGCATAGATAATAAGAGAAGTGACACTCTTATTTGAGAGGATAAATACTTATACCTTCTACTCCTCGTGGGATCGATACTAATACTTACACATCGAAGATTTCAACGATCCCCTATACTTGTGGGTATCAAGTCATTTTTTGGCGCCATTGCCGGGGAGTGTAGCGCTTAAGTTTTTATTCTTGTTTGCACTAGATATTTATTTTCAGTTCTGCATTTCTTTTTGTTTGTTTTACATCTTGCAATCATCTAA
This sequence comes from Puccinellia tenuiflora, assembly GCA_012064385.1. Taxonomy (NCBI): domain Eukaryota; kingdom Viridiplantae; phylum Streptophyta; class Magnoliopsida; order Poales; family Poaceae; genus Puccinellia; species Puccinellia tenuiflora. Next base: position 525,507 of record QRDG01001270.1, read on the forward strand.
GCTTGGGGAGGTTTTCCTCTTTAACTTGTTTGGTTGTGAGTTTTTCTTATATTTACTTTCAGTTTTGCATTTAGTTTAGTTTTATTTTTAGTTTTATATATCAAAACACAAAAAAAGATGGAGAAACTTTCTCGAATGTCTATGCCTAATGGTTATGTTAAAAATATGGAAGCCTACTTTGAATATGAATCAACCAAAGAGGGAATAAGAATGCGTAAATTGCTTGAAGCTCTTCACAAAATAGCTATTCAGTTTTGTGAATTACATGATATAACTTGTTGCAATAGAAGAGTTGTTAAACATTCCCACTATCAATGCAAGTATAATAGTGATCCTATAATTGCTTGTTATCGTGAAGATAAATTTTCATGCCCTGATATAGAACAAGTTGAGAAATATATTGCTTATGTTGGAGCCCATGAAATAGACTCTCTTATTGATAAATTTCTTACAACTAGTCATGAAGCTCGTGTAATGAAAGTACAAATTTCTATTATTCTCCAACTTCGCAAAAAAGAATTTAGTGACAATGTTTATGTTAAAGAAAGAATTCTTGCTTCTATGGAAAGTACTAATATTTTGCAGGAAGAGGATGATGAAAACATAAGCTTGGAAGAGGAAGAATGTGAAGATGAGATTGAAATGGATATGTTCCAACCTAAGCTTGGGGAAGAGTTGGATCTCCCAACTTCACCATCAACATTTGATAGTAGCACTCAAACTCAAAAAAAATTTATTATTTATGCGAACCCATGTTATGATGAGTGTCAAACTGAAAATTCTATGGTTATATATTATAACCCATGCTATTATGATGAAACTAATAATGCTCCTTTACTTTTTAATGATGCTACTAGTGAACTTATTGATGATAATGAGGAGTGTTGTTTAAATATGCTATATGATAATGCTTTAGATGATGGTCCTACGCTTATTGATAATTCTCAATGTTTAGAAGTTTTCACCAAATTATGTGAGGATAAAAATGATATACTTGCTGCTTGTGACAACACTCTCACTTATGAGAGTCCTACTTTATTTTTTAATTCTCCTATTCACACCATGGAGGAGAAGCTTTTATATGTTGAAAAGTACATATGTGGGCTGAAATTATCTTGCACTAATAACCATTACAGCCACAACAATAATGTTTATGATGTTTATTGCAATTATTTTGAGAGAGGAAAACATGCTAATATCTTACATGATAGTTTTAATAATCCTTTATATGTTCCTAAGTTTGCAAAGTTGCACCAATCTAATAGTTGTTTTTATCAAATTTGGTTCCACTACTTGTAACTATTATGAGAGGGGAAAACATGGTTCTAAACATTTCGATATTATTATGTTTCCTCTCTTTAAGTTCAAAGCCTTGAAATTGCTCTTGTTTTATCTTCCTATGCTACTTGCTTTGTGTTTCAATGATTTATTTTCTTACAAGATACCAATGCATAGGAAGTGGGTTAGACTTAAATGAGTTTCATATTTTTCTCTTGATGCTCTCTTTTGCATTTCAATTCTTATTCCTATGTGAGCATCATTAAAACTATCATGCCTAGCTATATGGCTATAAAGAAAGCGCTTTACGGGAGGCAACCCGGTTGTTTTTATTTTTGATTTTCTTTGTGTCCTCTTGATGTAACAAGAGATTTAGTTTTTAGTTTTGTTTCTGGAATTTTTAATAAAATGCCAAGTTTTACCCACTTTGGATTGAAAAAGTTGCTTATTGTATTCGGAGATTTTATTCCAGCACGAATCTGTGCATGGTATGATTTTTCATTCCTATTATGTAACTCCGAATGAGCTGATATTTTAACTATAGTTGCAACTTTTCATCCTCTGTAAGCATGAATTGTTTCAGAATTTTTCTACATACTTAAGTAGGGTAGAAAAATGCGTTGTTCTGCTGCTATTTTTCTGTACAGATTCTGTCCCATTTTGTTTGATGCATTCTTTGAACTTTTAACTTGAATCTTTTTGATCCAATTGAGTTTATAAGTAGGCATACAACATTATACACTTTCTGGACATTAATATGAATTTTTTTAAGGATTTTATGCAGCAAGCAATTCATTTGTCTATCACTACTAATGTCACCCCACAGAAAAGAAATGGGAGAAACAGTGTTTTCAATTTTTTTTTCACAGGGATTAGAGGAGATGCACCAAGAGTTATCCAAGGATGGTGAAGAACATAAGTTTGGGGATGTTAAGACAACCCCACTGGACCAACACCCTCTCGGTTTGCACACGTCTAACTTCTATTTTTCGATCAATGCACTTTATCGCATAAACTTGGAGCGTCTTTTATTTGCTTTTTATTTTGGTTTGATTTTTGTTTTGAGACCACCACTATCATTTTTATATGAGAGAGATACTGGAAATGTGGGCTGAATTAAGTTGGATGCTATTAAAAAGATTGGGAAAGGGATGACTGAGTTGATTTAAAAGATACATATAGTTGCATGAATCATGTGCTTTTAATGAGTATTAATTTGCAAGTGTTTTATCAAGAGCTTTCTTTTATTCATGTTTTTATGTTGAATGTTACTTTACTTTGTTTAACATGGATTGGTTAGTTCTATGGACACTTGTGCATGCATTTAGACGGTCAACTTTCTCCCTTTTGCTAGCCCAAAAATTCCAACAAGCAAAAAACTTGTTGTCCAACACCTTCAACCAAAGTTTTTCCAGTGAGTCCACCATATCTACCTATTAGCTTTATGATATTCCGAGTATGTTTATCATGTTATTTTGTATTATCTATACCTCTGAATTAAAATGCTTATGTTATTGATTGTCATGGGAAAAGTTGGTTAAAAAGCTCTCACGAACTTGATGCACACTTTACTTTTATTGCACTTAATAAACATGAACCATTGTGATTAAAATTATGAAGCTATGAGCTTGACAAGAGTCTTGGTTGGGGGTTAGCCCATATGTGCTTTCACATGGCAAGATTTCAACATGTTCTTAATTATATTTAGTTGATATCATGTACTTTTGTTTATGGATGCCTATCATAGTGCCAAATAAATGTGGAAACTAAGTAAGTTTAAGTAGTTTGTATAAATGACTAGAGAGACACCTATGCCGCTAATCTAAGCCATGCATCATTTATGGTGGAAATTTACTTACATGCTATTGTGAACCTTCAGTGATGCACCTCATAATAAAAAGCTATATCAATAGTAAATAAAAAGGGTGCTGAGATTGTTCATTATGTTTGTTTGTCTTGTCATTTTGACATGGGCTTGTTCCATGTCCTAGGACAAGAGGTACCCCAGTTGAACCTCTTGATGACTCTATTTTTACAATGACTTTAACTTGAACTTGCTTAGTAGCCCAAATTGAGTAACACCATGGTGTAGGTACTCATATTCACGGGGCATGAAGCTTTCAACCCATACTTTGTCAAACACACTACTCATATTTGCTTTCACTTTAAACTTTAACCATTCAAGATGTTATGATGGGGGTAATGAGAGCTTGACACCAATGAATACCACATTGAAAACATTAACTTAAGTAGAAGCATTTGGAAGTTAGATGAAACTTATTCATGTTTTACCTCTACTCATTTATATATCTTTCCAAAGTGTCCACCTTTTATATTCAGATTTACAAGAGTACTCTATGACCATGATAGGATGTTTTTACTTTTCATTATGCATACATTTGGTCCATAGTACTTTCTTCTATGTTGCACTTTGTGAATTATCATTGAACATCCTTACATTGAATATTTAATATCACTTCATAATCTATCTTGCATATTGCTACTCCTTAAGAAGTGAGCCTAGCTCATTTGGTTAGGGAAGTGGATGTACAACCCAACCACCCAGGTTCAAGTCCTCATGGACGCGGATTTGGGTTCTTATTATTTCAAAAATAAAAATCACTGTGGGGGCTTCCCCTACCGTATTCCTTTCAAAAAAAAAATATTGCTACTCCTTTGAAGAATCAATCATTTGACTTTATGTAGCAATAGTAATCATCTTTGATATCCATTGATAGTATTAAAATGCAAAGCCCATGTTGGTTTTATCACCTTCATACTCGAGGACGAGTATAGGTTAAGCTTGGGGATACTGATGCATGTAAAATGCATACATGAACTTTGCATTATAATACTCATATTTCAATCATATTTGCATCATATAAGGGTTATATCATTGTTTTATAAGGATTTTGGGAAGATTTCATGGTTTTCCTATTTTTCTGGAATTAACCCTGTACTGGCAGAAAACCCTATTTTCTATATTTTGATGTTTCAGGGACCCAAACGACGTCCAAATGACCTAATATTTTGCGGGGATAATTTTTTGGAAGGAACGAAGCGTAGGAGCGAAGGAAGCGAACAAACGGAGACCCGAGGGCCAAAAGAGGTGGGCCCACGCGGCCAGATCCTTGGTCGCATGGGACCCCCATCTTGGGCCTCGTGGCTCTGATGTCGTACGTTTTCATCTCCGTTGCTTCGTCTTGACCTAAAACCGACTATAAAAATAGTCCCCAAGGAGTTTCGCGAGGAGGCGGCGGAGAAACACAAAACCAAGAAACAGGAGACAGAAGGCTGCCGCCGGATAAGATCGGAGGGGGGAAACGCCGCCGGAATCACCTCCGAAAGGCTCCTCCATCCCCCTCCGGAGTCTCCATCAACAACACCATCAAGACCAGCACCATCTCCATCACCATCTTCGTGATCCACTTCATCCCCCTCATAGTTTGAGATAAATCGAACCCTAGCTATTGTCTAAGTACTATTCTACATGTTTGTGAATTGCTACTTGTCATTGTTTTGTGGGGAGATTATATTTTCTGATTGTGTTGTATCACTTATACCATTGAATCATATCATGTCTTCGCGTCGTGAGTAGTTCTCTCGTGTTCCTGGGGGCATAGGATGGATTGGCAATAATTTTCACTAAACTTGTGTTGAGTATTTGGTCAAGTTTTTATCTTTTATGATTGTCTTGATGTACAATGTATGAAGTGCACCATATATTGAGTAATGCATGAAGGTGTTTAAATTCAAAAAAAAAATGCATGAAGGTGCTATCACACTAGTATGATGGAATGGGTAGGACCTAGGAGGACACGTAAACCTTAGTCTAATACATGAAGTTACATTAGGAGGGGATTTATATCGGGGACCTTAGAGTGTAACGCTATGGTGGGACATTATGTCTTAATAATTCTTGTGCAGTCATTTACTTGGCCACATGATCCGTCATAAGGGGTTTAGTTTATTTATTTAACTACACCTAATTATGGCTCCGTCCAAAGAAGATTAAAACTTGACAAAATGTTTACCTTGTTGTTCTAGAAATATTTATGCCATGAAATCCATGTAGCCCTTGGGAACGTTTTCCACCTATAAGAAACACACCACTCAAGCTTGTCCTCTTGCGACATAGAGGATTGGGCTTTCTCTCTTTGAGAGCTTTCACTTGTCATATTTTATTTTCAGCTTTTTACTTTATTGCAAACTCTACACCAAAAACCCAAAAATACTTGCATCATTTAATCATTTTAGTTTGTCTAGTGCATAGATAATAAGAGAAGTGACACTCTTATTTGAGAGGATAAATACTTATACCTTTTACTCCTCGTGAGATCGATACTAATACTTACACATCGAAGATTTCAATGATCCCCTATACTTGTGGGTATCACCCGGTATCTATATTTTTTTTATCGTTATCTCCTACTGCTATTGTCGTGTGAGTTATATCATGGGTAGAGAAGTTATCATGTAGGATGGTTGATTGTAATGTGTTATGTCACTCCTTTAGAGTGTTCTATGTATCCGTTGGTGTGCGGTTATCCATAATGGAATATTAATGAGAAGTCTTCGTTTTACTTTTTCGCACTTTGTATTCTTTTAGTGCAATCTTTCTCATATTCTTTTAGTGCAATTTTTGATGAGACATGCTACCAACATAACCTTGGTCAAGATAGTAATGTAAAGCACATGATATGAAATAAAGTGATCCAAAACAATTGTCTATAGTTGTCATCAAGAAAACATTGATTAACACATACTAGCTGTCAAGCTAGAAACTTTTCATGAATAAGTTTGTTGGAGACATGGAACCATAGATAAGATTTAGAAAGAAGAAATTCAAATTATGTCTCCAATTTAAATCACCAATCCTTCTACAAAGCATCAAGTAGCTATTCATGAAATAGTCAAGATCCAATCAAGTGATCTAATTCACTCCCTTCCCGCGTCAACTGTTTTGGAGTCTACTCAACTAGTGCAAGCAAGAACCCTGAGGTTATGGAAAAGAGAATAATGATGGGGGATTGGAAGGTCAAAAATAAAGGATCAAACAGTGAAAAGGGTAGCCACAAGACAAGAGAAAGTCTCGTAGTTGACACTGTAATAGGAGTAGTGTGCCATACAACGGATGCACATAGAGCTATAAGTGTATGAAAGCTCTCCAATGGAACTAGTGGGGGTGCATCCAACTTACTTGCTCATGAAGACCTAGAGCTCACCTGACGAGGCTCATCCATGGAATATGCAAGCGAAGTTCTATAATGAAAAGATCCCCACATAGTTATGCAAGTAAAACATGAAAACTCACTAAAACTGAAATGTAGGTGCTCATGTAAGCAGAAGTGTGGAATAAACGATAGTAGTGTTGTCCCCTCTCTCATTTTCTATATTTTTTTATTTGTGGTGTCCTCCATGGCTCTTTTAGATGTTCTCTCATTTGGCCTCTTTTGGGCTCTTTTTAAAAATGAAAAAAATATCCTCGCCGGTAGGAGCAACACTCTATATGCAAATGAATCAACACACTTTTGGTACCAATAACTCATAAAGAATAAAGCATGATGTATAAAAGAAAGCCTTCTGCTAGTGTAGTAGAAAAATGCATGATCGAGCGTAGCGTGGAAAAAAATGTAGAACATCTGGCAAGCCACTCAACACACTAACTCAAGTGATCACGCAAGGGATGTTACATGGCAATATATCTCCGAACGGCTATGGAAATGACGTGGTAGGTAGGTATGGTGGCTTTTTTGAGGAAGATATATGGCATATGTGTAGGAGAACAAGATGAAGTCCTCCCACGGGGTTGGATGTACTAGCGAAGTATGCACCAAGTCTCAATGAGAGAGAGGGCATTGCACAACACCGAAGAGGCTAGCAAAATATGGAGGGGGAAGTGCCAAAAACTAATAACTCAACAATGCATTCATATATTATAAACAACTAGCAGTTTGAACGTTCAACAAGTGATTAAAACACTCGAAGAGGGATCGTGGCGGCGACACAAGGTCCCGTTGGCTTCCCCGGCCTTAGCAGTAACTAAACACTAGGAACTACTTTTCAACTAAGCAGAATTCATGATACAAAAATGTTATTGACTTAAGTTGTTTAGTTCGGAAAAGTACGGCTCTACACTCTACTAACACGTCTCCACTAATCAGTTCTAACAAGAATTGCCAACATATTTTAACCATTAGTTCAGTTGATATCTCAAAACAATTGGAAAATATCAAGTTATTCACATAGTGATCTACAAGACTATGCAGATTTTTCATCATACCACTACCACATGCACGAAGTTTTATTGTTCTAACACATTGATGCATGAAAATTATACGCATCTTTATTCACTGTTTAAACCGTATCCTTGTTATTTATTTGACAAGATATTAACTCTATGCCTGCCACTAATCGCTAATGTGCAATCAATTTCAAATCTCTTTGTCATGATTTTTTACCTACAGTTTTGGACGTAGAAATCACTGGAAATCTGGACTAAAAGGAGGGAAATGATCAAGGGAGAGAATGCCAAGTTCTTCGTAGCATGCGTAACGACCAGTGGTATGGTGGCGACCGACCGTACCATCCACCGTACCACACGTCGTTGCGACCGTCAGATCAAACTGACCAAAAGTCATCAAAGGGCCGAGAGCTAATTCGCATTAGAAGGCCTCCGAAAACCTAAAACCGTCCGCTGCTACTATAAGAAGGAGAGGAAACAGCCACCAGAAGGGAGACAGCACCCACCATCACGCTGCCACATCCCTTCATCACCATCTCCACGAAGTGCTGTCGCATCTCCACGCCACCATCTGTAGAAGTTATGCCCTAGAGGCAAATAATAAAGGAGTTTTATTAGCATAACTCATATATGTTCATAATAAATTATACCATGCTATAACTGTATTAAGCGGAAACATTGATACAGGTGTGGTATATAAACAACCAGGTCCCTAGTAGCCTCTATTTGACTAGTCCATTAGTGAACCGATGATCAAGGTTTCCTGATCATGGACATTTATGTCAATTGACAATGGAGTCGTGTCATTGGGTAATGACATGATGGACACCACCCAAAGTAAGTTAGACGCAATGAGATCTGTCACGTATATCGACATTGCAACAACTTAATTTATACGTAGTAGTAACCAAATCCTTAGACCGTGAGATCATACTTAATCACTGTTCCGGAGGGAAGGTTTGACTGCATCAACCGTCACACCGTAACAGGGTGATCATAAAGGTGTCTATCAGGTTTCCTGAAGGAATACGTTGAGGCGTATGCATCAAGAGCGGGATTTGTCCATCCGTGTGACGCACAGATATTATTGGGCCCGCTTGGTGATATTACATCAAGTGTTGCAAGCTTGTGACCAGGTCACGGAGATGTAATATCATGGAGACGAGTAAATAAGTTTTGTCGGGAATGAGATGGGGATCTCGGACAAACTTGATATCGCGTGACAAAAGGAATGGTGAATAATGATAAGGTTCAAGCGACAAAGAACTTCATGGAACCAACAGGGGCCATCATGGGTGCCAGATCCCGCTGTTGGTCATTGATCAGAGAGGGATCTCGATCATGTCTGGAGTGATCCCGAACCGTAGGGTGGCACACTTAAGGGTAGTTTGATACCGAAGAGAAATGAGAAACCAACTCCGGAATTGTCCCGGGAGTTATCCGATAATGATTGGAGGAGTTCCGAAGTGTTTCATAATGAGAGAGAGATTTCCGATGGAGATCGGAGTGGTTCTAAAGGTGTATCAGAATATGGGAGAAATATTCGATGAAGATCGGAGGGCAAGGAAAGGTGTTTTGGAGCAAGCGAAATTAAATAATATGTATTTAATATTAATTAAGGTAATTAATAATAAATAAATATTTTTTATTCAATTATTGGAGGCATCCCACCTACATGGGCCTCACCCGGAAGGGGAGACCCAAGAGGGGGTGGCACACCCCAAGAGGAGGGGCCAGCCAAACCACTAATGGGCTGCCACATGGGGCCCATGTGGAGGCCGGCTGCCCCCCTTGGCCGGCTAAGCCAATGTGGGAATAGTCCCACATGGCTAAGCCAAGGGGGTTGGCTCCCATCCTCCACCTATATATATGGGGGCCCCCTTCTCCCAAAGGCATCTAATTTCCTCTATCTCTCTCACGTGTGGTTCCGGAATATTGGAGCTACATATGGTAAAGGGGTTTCTCCACCAAATACCACCATCGTGATATTGGTGCTTCGGTCGAGCTGCTCTTGTTCCGCTGCTGCTGCTGGGCCGGAGCCGGGGGAACGTCGCTACACCGTATGTGTGTAGAACTATGGAGGTGCTGCCCACTGTAGCACTCGTCGATGGTACGACTCCATGACCTTGAGGCCAGTGTCGTACGACTCCATCGCCAACATTCTACGGAACGTAACACTTTTGATCTTCAAGGGTATGAATACCGATTCCCTCCGTTACTTTATATCTGCATAGTAATAGATCTTGGCTAGTTTGTTGTTCGCGTTGTTAGGAATTTTTTTCTGCTATGAACCCCTGCACCATCACCACCATAGACTTAGCCATACTACTTTGTAATCTTGATCTCATCGCGATTGGCAACATTATAAGAACTATCATTATTTCAATCCAAGTACTATTTACAACAATGTTTTCTATTGCTGATATGGTCGTGATGTGTGAGTAGTCCACTCAGGCTAAGGGCTGAGGCCTAGCCTCGTAGCTATGTGCAATTATTATCCATGGGAAATTAGCTTAATGAGTTTTTTATGTTATACATGTACATGTTTGTATCTGTGCCTCGCTCCTAGGACTTGTCAGGTACCCAAGACCCCGGAGTGATCAAGGTATAGGTATGATGAGAGATGCGTGGAAGGCTGACAGTGAAACTCAGTGACAGCAAGAGGAGTACAACAGCTGAAAGCAATTCTCTTAAGAACCACAATGATGTCACAATACTTAATGATTTTTTCCTGTTAATTCTTAAAAACCAAGGCAACCCCGCGAGACGGATTAGGGCCAGTGGTTGGACAGTTACTCTATGTAAACAGTGCTCTGAGCCATAGTGATTTACGGACACATTGCCTACATATATTATATAGCATGAGAATTAATAATTACTAATCTTTTTCATCTTTAGCTTATTTATCCCATGGAACTAACGCACTGTTGCAGGTGTAAACATAAGCCCTGGCCTATTTTAATCCATTGAGAACAACCCTTTAAGAGAACCAGATTGGTCCGGTGAAATGTGAATTTAATAGAATTTCTTAGGCTCGTTGACTAACCTTCTCAAACACATACTTCTAGGTTCGATAAACCCTAGGTCTTTTAGGGGGAAAAGCTACATACTACAATCCGATAATTCGGATAGAAGGTATCAACCCTTTTTCTGGTGCCGTTGCCGAGGAAGTATTTTCTATTACCCTAGTAAGGTTACTAGAGCCCTTTTTTAGTTTCGTTATTTTTTTTAGTTTATTTCTTGTTTCTAGTTTATTTTTTAGCTTATTTGAAAACCCAAAAATATTTGTTTACATTCTGTCATAATTATAAAACCCCAAAAAATTAGTATGGCAAACAATAAGCTTGGGGAGTTTCCTACTCCCAATGATGTCTACTTACGTGCACCCATTACTCAGCCCATTGTTGCTACGGAAAACTATGAAATTAAGCCTAATCTTTTGAATTTGATTCAACATAACCAGTTTAGTGGTTCAGCTTCTAAGGATGCAGGTATGCACTTGAATACTTTTATCGAATTATGTGATATGATGAGTATGAAAGACATTGATCCTAGTGCAGTTAAGCTAATGCTATTCCCTTTTTCACTGAGAGGGAAAGCAAAAGAATGGTTATTAGCATGCATTCCCAAAGGCACAATTACATCCTGGGAGAACTATTGTAATATATTCATGACTAAATATTTCCCACCTACTAAGACTATGAAGCTACGTTCTGTTATTACAGGATTTAGGCAGGAAGAACACAAGCCACTAGCGCTTGCGTGGGAACGTAAGAATGATTCTGTTAGGAACTTTCCTAACCATGGAATGGAGGAATGGTTAATACTCCACTTATTTTATAATGCTCTTAACCCTATGTCAAAATCTATGCTTGATATTGTTGGGAATATGCCCTAGAGACAATAATAAAATGGTTTATTAAGCATATTCACGTTTATGATAATAGTTTATTATCCATGCTATAATTGTATTAAATGGAAACATAATACATGTGTGGAATATAAACACCAGGAGTCCCTAGTGAGCCTCTACAGGACTAGTTCGTTGATCAAGAGATAGTTAGAGTTTCCTAACTATGGACTTGTTATAGTCACTTGATAACGGAGTCATATCATTAGGAGTAATGGTGTGATGGACATGACACAAATAAAGAGTTGCAATTAATCGTGTCACAAAAGTTTTGTTGTCAACACTTTTAATATGCCAAATATAGTTTCCTTAGACCATGAGATTATATCACTCCCATTCATTGGAGGAATACTTTGTGGACATCAAACGTCACTTCGTAACTGGGTGATTATAAAGGTGGCTTTCAGGTATCTCTGATGGTGGGTTGTTGGGTGATATGAAACGAGAGTGGGATTTGTCCCTCCATGTGACGGAGAAGATATCTCCAGGCCTTCTCGGTAATATAGCATCAAAAGTCTGCAGACATGTGATTAGGTGGTAATAACGAGGATCCTATATTATGGACGAGTAAAGAGAACTTGCCGGTAACGAGATTAAACTAGACATGGGGATGTCAATGATTATATCTCGGGCAAGTAAATATCGTGAGACAAAGGGAATCATATATGAGATTAATTGAATCTCCGGCATCGTGGTTCAATCGAGAAAAAGGTTTTCGTTGAGTGTATAGGAATTAATATGGGCATCCCGGTCCCGCTATTAATTATTGATATGATCATGTCTATGCATTCTCGAACCCGTAGGGTCACACACTTAACGTTCCGATGAAAGTAGGTTTTGCGATGAATTAAATGATGAAATGAATGAATGGTGATTCGGAGGCTCGGATGGGATCCCGGACGTCACGAGAGGTTCCGGAGGAGTCCGGAGAATAAGATTCATATATGGAAAGTGGTTTTCGGAGGTTTCGGAAAGGTTCCGGAAATTATTTATAGGGTACCGGAAGGTTCCGGAATGTTCTAGAAGGTTCTAGAAGTGGGACCACCATATTGTATGTGCCCACATGGACCAAAGGGGTGCAGCCACCACATGGTGTGCGGCACCACCCATTGGCCCACATGGGCAATGCGGCTAGGAAAGGGGGGGAACCCACTCCTAGTTGGACTAGGAGTTGGGCCTCCACCCCTTTAGGAAAGGGGCCCAAGGAGGAGTCCTAGATGGACTCCAACTTGGGGGGCAAGCAAGGGGGCCGGCCAGCCCCTGCCCTAACCCTAGCCCAGCCACCTATAAAAGGGGGGAGGGGAGGGGTGCGGCACACCAAGGAGCCCCCCAAGCTAGCCGCACCCCCTCCACCCAAAACCCTAGCCGTGCCACCCCTTACCCGAAGGGCTGCCGCCGCCTCTCCTCCACACCCTAGCCACACCCCTCTCTCCAAGAGGGCTGCGCCATCTCCTCCTCTCCCTCTCCTCTTGCTTGGCTTGGCGAAGCCCTGCTCGCGGAGAACGTCATCATCACCGGCACTACCGTCGTGCTGCTGAGATCATCAAGGCCACGTCCTCTCGCTTGCGGGATCAAGGAGTTGACGTCTTCATCGAGCCGTACGTGTGGACACCGCGGAGGTGCTGCCCGTTGCTGCACTTCACCGGATTGGATCTCGAGGATAATACATCTCCTTGCGACTAGACGAGTCTATTTGCGGGGATCGACTAGCCAACCCCTGCACCGACAAAACGCGTTTGTTGATCTTCAAGGGTAAGAGATTGGATCTCACCTTCGCTATCTTCATCTAGTAGATCTAGATCCTTGGGGTTTATTCTGCTTGCCGCGTAGGAATTTTTTTGTTTTCCATGCTGAGACCCCTTCAGTGGTATCAGAGACTAGATCTATTCGTAGATGTTGGTGCGATTAGAACACAAGGAGTTGTGGGCATTGATATTTTATGTTGCTACCTTCTCGCGTGCACTTTGCATCTTTGCGGTATTGTGAGATTGAAGCGGCCTGGACCAACCTTACTCGTCCACGCACAAGAGACCGGTTCCACGACTGACATGCAACTTGTCTTGCATAAGTGGCTGGCGGGTGTCTGTTTCTCTTGCTTTAGTGAGGATGCAATTTTCAATGGAAGGCCTTTCAAAAGGATGAGTAAATAACAACTATTATATCACCGTTATGTTTTTGCGTAGATTAGAACGGTTCTATCTCGTTGACCCAAGCCACGTAAAATTTGCATAAACAAAGTAGAGGACGTCTAACTTGTTTTTGCAGAGGGGGTCTTGTGATGTGATATGGCCAATGTGATTTGTGATAATGTATGCAATGATCATGTTTGTAATATTTCGCGACTTGCATGTCGACGAGTACGGCAACCGGCATGAGCCATATGGTTGTCTATTATTTTATGTGACCTGCATGCGAGTCATTGAATCACCATGTAATTGCTTTACTTTATTGCTAAGAGTAGCATTAGTTGTAGTTGCAATAGTTGGTGGACAACCATGGTGATGGCGCCACGATGATGGAGATCATGCCGGAGATGGATGCCGGTGCTTTGAAGATGGAGATCAAAAGCATAAGAAGAAAGGCCATATCATATCACAATTTTGAATTGCATGTGATGTTAATCCCTTTTATGCACCTTATTGTTATGCTTAGATGTGATCGCGATGGTAGCATGATAAGGTGATCTCTCATGTTAATATCAAGATAATTAAGTGTTCTCCCCTAGTATGCACCGTTGCGAAAGTTCGTCATTTCGAAGCATCATGTGATGATCAGGTGTGATAGATTCAACGTTCACATACAACGGGTGTAAGCCAGTTTACACGTGCGAAAATACTACGGTTGTCTTGACGAGCCTATCATGTACAGACATGGCCTCGGGAACACGGAACCGAAAGGTTAAACACGAGTCATATGAATGATATGATCAACACTGAGTTGTTCACCATTGAAGCTACATCATCTCACGTGATGATCGGTTGTGGTGTAGTGGATTTGGATCGTGTGTCACTAATCAACCAGAGAGATGTTGAGTTTAGTGGGAGTTCATATATTAATTTGATTAAGTTGAACTAAAATTATCATAAACAAGAGTCCTAAAGATGTCTTTGCAAAATCCTTGTAGATCATGGCCGACTACAGTAGTATGTTTCTTGCTGAGGAGCTGCGTCTCGATGGGTCAAACTTTGCTGAGTGGTACATGCGTCTGAGAGAAGTCCTACACACCAATGGAGAGCTTTACGTGATAGATGAACCTTTAGAAAAACGCCCTGATGTTACTGCTGACTATGAAGGGTACATGGAGTGGTACGATCAAAAGACCACCTACTTGAAAGTCGAGTGGCTGATGTGCACCTTCATGGATTCTAACCTTGGTAGACAATTTGGAAACTTGAGCGCAATGGAGATTGTCGATGAGCTGAAAAGAAGGTTCATAGCACAAGTTAGAGTTGCAAGGTTTGAATGCTTGGATGATTTTCTTTCAACTAAGATGGAAGAAAACACTTGCTTGGAACAACACCTGAGGAAGATGCACCGGCTGTATTTTACTATGGTGGATGTTTGGAACCATGAGATAACTGACGAGATGGCAATAGATGGGGTGTTGCACTCGCTTCCCCCTAGCTATAAGAATTATGTCAGGGACTATGTCATGGGAAGGGATTCGATCACTTTCTGTGAGTTTATTTTCTAGCCGCGTCATGTTAAAGTGGAACCCATAGCAGGAGAAGTAGTCAATGCAGAAGGTATATTTTGATATACTAGTTATAAATGTTTAAATGTCCCATTTACACTTGTGGTGAGCTAAGTATTTGATACTTGTGCTGTTTTGTGAAAACAGGGCCCGCCGTTTGAGAAGTGCATGGAGGGACTGAGTGGATGTCGCGGGAAGGTGGCAATCAAGGAGTTGATGCTGGCATCATTTCACTTCTACTTTTATCGTTTTAAATTAGAGGATTTGAATGAGTTTTGTAATCGAATTAAGTGTGATCTTAAATTAGT
Organism: Puccinellia tenuiflora; assembly: GCA_012064385.1. Lineage (NCBI taxonomy): Eukaryota > Viridiplantae > Streptophyta > Magnoliopsida > Poales > Poaceae > Puccinellia > Puccinellia tenuiflora. Next base: position 540,941 of record QRDG01001270.1, read on the forward strand.
GTGTCTCGGTTTGTGAGACGGTCATTCATGTTAAAGACAAGTGGTTGTTCTGTTTTCATGAGTAATCCTTTTTGGAGATCACGTTTCGATTATGAGATTATTGTCCTTTGTTAGATTTAAAACGATAATTAGTTAAACACTTATAAAAACGAAGCATGCTAAAAATGTCCAAAAACTTGATAATGATTTTGTTTTAGTTGTGCTATAGTGTTGATGAGTATTCTGATGCGCATCACCAAGTAGCATGGTTAAAAATGCCATTTTCTGAAAATGCCATGAAGAGCTGAAAGTAAAAACAAGTGCTGGTTGTATTTTTCAGTGAATAAGAGACATCATTATTTTATGGTCTTCCTCGTGAATGAGTAAATAGGAGTATTTATTCATGTCATGATGAAGCCATGGAAGTAAAGGATATTAAGTTAACAAGATAATTGAGTCTTTTCGATTTGATCAAAAGAGACAAAATATTTGAGTTATTGTTTAGTATGAAGACTTGTGACAAGTGTTATCACAAATTACAATATTTAGAGATTATTCAAAAGTGTTTTGATAAACCTAAAGTATTGTAGTCACATTATATTTGATATTATGTGGTCATAAAGAAGGGATTTGAATTTAAGGGTTTATTTTTTATCATTTAGATTTATTTTGATAACACTCTGTTTTAAATAAAGGATCTATTTAATGATTTGCGTTTCGCATATGAGTTATGTGAAATAGTGGTTTCAATAATTATGAGATAATTAAAAGCCATAGCAAATGGAGTTTTGTAGAATATTCGTATGAGATTATGAATAGAGATTCCACAATGTGAGACTAAAAGGAACAGACCAATGTGTTTGGTTGTGTTGTGTATTAAATGGAAACGTAATACATGTGTGGAATATAAACACCAGGAGTCCCTAGTGAGCCTCTACTGGACTAGTTCGTTGATCAAGAGATAGTTAGAGTTTCCTAACTATGGACTTGTTATAGTCACTTGATAACGGATTCATATCATTAGGAGTAATGGTGTGATGGACATGACCCAAATAAAGAGTTGCAATTAATCGTGTCACAAAAGTTTTGTTGTCAACACTTTTAATATGCCAAATATAGTTTCCTTAGACCATGAGATTATATCACTCCCGTTCACTGGAGGAATACTTTGTGGACATCAAACATCACTTCGTAACTGGGTGATTGTAAAGGTGGCTTTCAGGTATCTCCGATGGTGGGTTGTTGGGTGATATGAATCGAGAGTGGGATTTGTCCCTCCATGTGACGGAGAAGATATCTCCAGGCCTTCTCGGTAATATAGCATCAAAAGTCTGCAGACATGTGATTAGGTGGTAATAACGAGGATCCTATATTATGGACGAGTAAAGAGAACTTGCCGGTAACGAGATTAAACTAGACATGGGGATGTCAATGATTATATCTCGGGCAAGTAAAATATCGTGAGACAAAGGGAATCATATATGAGATTAATTGAATCTCCGGCATCGTGGTTCAATCGAGAAAAAGGTTTTCGTTGAGTGTATAGGAATTAATATGGGCATCCCGGTCCCGCTATTAATTATTGATATGATCATGTCTATGCATTCTCGAACCCGTAGGGTCACACACTTAACGTTCCGATGAAAGTAGGTTTTGCGATGAATTAAATGATGAAATGAACGAATGGTGATTCGGAGTCTCGGATGGGATCCCGGACGTCACGAGAGGTTCCAGAGGAGTCCGGAGAATAAGATTCATATATGGAAAGTGGTTTCCGGAGGTTTCGGAAAAGTTCCGGAAATTATTTACAGGGTACCGGAAGGTTCTAGAATGTTCTAGAAGGTTCTAGAAGTGGGACCACCATATTGTATGGGCCCACATGGATCAAAGGGGTGCAGCCACCACATGGTGTGCCGCACCACCCATTGACCCACATGGGCAATGCGGATAGGAAAGGGGGGGGGGGGGAACCCACTCCTAGTTGGACTAGGAGTTGGGCCTCCACCCCTTTTGGAAAGGGGCCCAAGGAGGAGTCCTAGATGGACTCCAACTTGGGGGGCAAGCAAGGGGGCCGGCCGGCCCCTGCCCTAACCCTAGCCCGGCCACCTATAAAAGGGGGGAGGGGAGGGGTGCGGCACACCAAGGAGCCCCCCAAGCTAGCCGCACCCCCTCCACCCAAAACCCTAGCCGCGCCACCCCTTACCCGAAGGGCTGCCGCCGCCTCTCCTCCACACCCTAGCCGCACCCCTCTCTCCAAGAGGGCTGCGCCATCTCCTCCTCTCCCTCTCCTCTTGCTTGGCTTGGCGAAGCCCTGCTCGCGGAGATCGTCATCATCACCGGCACTACCGTCGTGCTGCTGAGATCATCAAGGCCACGTCCTCTCGCTTGCGGGATCAAGGAGTTGACGTCTTCATCGAGCCGTACGTGTGGACACCGCGGAGGTGCTGCCCGTTGCTGCACTTCACCGGATTGGATCTCGAGGATAATACATCTCCTCGCGACTAGATGAGTCTAGTTGCGGGGATCGACTAGCCAACCCCTGCACCGACAAAATGCGTTTGTTGATCTTCAAGGGTAAGAGATTGGATCTCACCTTCGCTATCTTCATCTAGTAGATCTAGATCCTTGGGGTTTATTCCGCTTGCCGCGTAGGAAATTTTTTTGTTTTCCATGCTGCGACCCCTTTAGATATAGCTGCAGGAGGAACTTTTATGGGAAAAGAAATTGAAGTAGCAAAGAAACTACTCAATGATATGCAAGACAATCATGCGAACTGGCATATTGAAAAAACTAATACCAAGAAGGTAAATGCCATCACTGAAACCAACAATGAAGATCTTACAACAAAGGTAGATGAGTTAATCATTGTTCTTAAAGGTAAGAACGAAGCCCAGGTAAATGCCATCTCCAATGCTCAAATTGAAGAAATAGACTTTATAGCTCGTAATACTTTTAATCCTGGATGGAAGGGTCCTAACTTTGGACCAAACTATTCGAAACCATATAACCATGCATCAGCACCTAACGACAACAACTACAATGGAGCACCAGTTAATAGTAATTATAATGGAGCAAACAGTTGCAACCGCCAGTTACTTGGGGATACCCTCAAATCTTTTATTAATTCTCAAACTAAGCAAAATAGTGCTTTTTATAAAATGCTTGAGAATCATGATAATATACTTGGTGAACTAACACAGAAAGTTAGTACAATAAAAAATGATCTGCAGGGACTCCAAGAAAGAACCAAGACTGTGGAGTTACAAATGGCCAAGATAGCTGAGAGTCAAATTTTGATTCTAGCAAAATTTCCAGGAAAACCGGAGCCTAATCCAGTCTAGACTTGAAGATGATGAGAAGTACTGAAGAATATGATATGACTGAAGAGCTAGATTATAGCAACACTCCAACACCAGACTACACTATGGAAGACCTCGTGAAAATGGTAATCATGAAAAACCCATCGATTGAAGGAGGTAACGAGGCAACATATAAAGAGTTTATTAATCAAGTTGTTTATAAGGTACGAGAATTAGAAGTTGAGTATGCTAAATTATCTGAAATGTTACCAGCTAAATAAGATGATATATTTGAACCAACTATTAAGACTAACTTAGGTGTCAGTGAGATAGTTGCACTTTGTAATCTTGGTGCAAGTGTTTCAACAATCCCTAAGAGCCTTTTTGATAAGTTGAATTTGGGTTGCGACAACATAACTGGACTTAAGCTTCATCTTGCTTATTCGACTTTTAAACAAGTTGTAGGAATTAAAGAAAATATTGTAGTGCAAATTAAAGGAAGTCCAGCACCACTCAATCTTGTTATAGTAGACATGCCTAAAGATCCAATAGCACCAATTATACTTGGAAGACCATTTATAAGATCTACTAAAGCCTTGGTAAATTTGCATGAAGGAAACGTGAGGATCGAATTACCCTCTCGAGATCCTTTTGTTGTTCATTTCCAAAGAAAAAGAAAATTAAAGTCTTCGATAATGGGATCATCACTTTGAAGGCAGACTATTTTGGAATGGGTACACAACTATCTAAACCCAGTTGATCATCATCACGGTAGAGCTACACGATCGAAAACAAAAGTGCTTTCATGGGAGGCAACCCATGAAAACATGTTTTATTTCTTTTAGTTTTGTTCTTAGTTTATTTAGTTTTCGTTTTAAAAAAGTGCTGAAAGAAACAAAGGAGAAGAAGATCTTATTTCATTTTGTTACTATCTCAAGTATTACCAATGTCTCTAAAAATATTATATGCAAAATATGTGTGAAAACTGACTATTCAGGTCTTAGGAAAAATTCAAAAAATGCAATTTTAGAGGTATGAGTGGGTTTTAACGACCACCGGTACGGTGGCAGATGACCGTACCAGCCACCGTACCATATAGTTGCGACTCGGTACGGCCTCGGAAGCGGAGTTTTTCGCCGGACCAGAAACAATAGAGAGTTTAACGAGTGGCGGCACAGTGGCAAGCCACCGTACCGGACGCACTTCTCGGTACAGAAGCGGAAGAAAAAGAGTTCTTGTTAGATTCAACGAGAGGCGGTACGGTGGCAAGCCACCATATCAGCCACCGTACCGGAGGCATCAGGCAGAGCAACCACATCGGTAAAGCGTAACGAGTGCCGGTACAATCGCAAGCGACCGTACCCGTCACCGTACCGACCCAATTCGCAGGTAATAGGCACCTTGCTCAATCAATCTCAATTCAGAATTGTTTCCTTCTACCTCTTTGATGACCCACAAGTGTAGGGGATCGTAACAGTCTTCGCGGGTAGTATGACCCTAATTTATTGATTCGACACAAGTGGAGTTAAAGAATATTTATAAGCCTTAACAGTTGAGTTGTCAATTCAACCACATCTGAAAAGGATCTCTCTGGAAGCAATTTATCTGTAGTAACAGTAATTTGATGGCAGAAGTAGAACAGTAACAACAGTAATAAAATAAAGGCAGCAATGGTGACAGCAGAAATATTGATTGTAAACAGCAGGATTAAAAACACCGTAGGCATAGGGACGAATAGACAGGCGTTGCATGAATAAGATAGCTCATGAAATAAACATAACTAGACACAAAGCAAATAAATAAAGCATCCAAGTATTAAACAATCATAGGCACGTATTCCTTTAGCCGTACGTGCTTGCAATAAGAACTTGCACGTCATCTTTTGTCCTGCCATCCGGTTTCAGCCGGGCCAATTAAGGAACAAATGGCAATTAAGGTGTTCCTTTTAATAGAACACCGGAGCAAAGCATTAACACATAGTGAATACATATAACCCTCGAGTTACCAACCATTCCCATTGATGTCCCCATTTCTGTCATTCGGGGTCTCCGGTTCCGGTTGATAACAAGTGCATACAACTAGTAGATAGGACCCAACCATCAATTATATTCATGAAAACATAATGTGATCAGATCTGAAAACATGGCACTCGGCCCAAAGTGACAAGCATTAAGCATAACTAATTGTACCAACGATGATCAACACAAATAGAGGATACTAGGCATCATGCCCTAACACTTTGGCAACAAATTACATGAGCAATCTTATTCAATCCCTTCCATCCCCTTGCCTACAGCAGGGAACTACTCACACATAGAGAGAGAGACGTCATGGATGGTTGATGGAGAGGCGTTGGCGGTGACGATGGCAGTGATCTCCACTCCTGCAGGGTGCCGGAATAGCGATCCTGCACCCCAAATTTAGGTTTCGGGATGGCGGCGGAGCTCCGTATGGTTTCTGGGGAAAGTGGTCTCGCCCTCGACGTTTTTAGGTCAATCGTGACTTATATGCGAAGGAGGGACGAGAGGCGATGCTCCAGGGGCAGGGGCGACCCCTGGCCGCGGCCTAGGGCCCACCCGCGGGTGGGACCCGCCCCTGCTCCTGGGGTGGCCCCCTCCGGGTCCTCCTGGCTCCGTGGCTTATTCTTCCCAAAAATACTTTTTCCAATTTTTCTGGAATTTTCCGCGAACTTTTCAATCCTGGACAAGAGAAAGACACCAAATGCAATTCTGCTGAAAACAGCGTCAGTTTGGGTTAGTTCCAAACAATTCATTAAAAATCAGAGGCAAAATAATATCAAAGTGTTCGGAAAAGTAGATACGTTTGTGTCGTATCAACTCCCCCAAGCTTAGCTTATTGCTTGTCCTCAAGCAATTCAGTTGATAAACTGGACGCGATGAAAGAAACTTTGACAAACACATTTGCATCATTTAAAGCATAGAAGTTTAACCAATGATCTGTATTTTAATAAGCACACGAAAGAGGTTGCAAAAACAATAGAACTTAAGCAATCATGAAGACTCATGCAAAGCACACAAAATGCTAACAAGTAATAATTTAGACATGTAACCAATAGCATCGATGCAATGCTTATAACAAGGTACGGTATAGTGATCTCTCGCTTGCCCCTTTTGTAGAGGAAAACATAAATGCCGGACACCTCTTGAGATATTAAACATAGACTAGTTGTAAAGTTTTTAGAAATGAGAGAGTATCTCAAACATGCTCCAATCATTAAAACTTTTGGACAAAGCACATTATACTCATAATGACAGCAATGCTCTATAAGATGGTGCTCAAAGAAGGGTGACAACTCAGCATAAATATAAAAGAAAGGCCCTTCGCAGAGGGAAGCAGGGATTAATCATGTGCTAGAGATTTTCAAAGTTTAAATATGAGAGAAAAGATAGTTTTGAGTAGTGAATGTCTTTGTCAACGAATGGCAGTAATAAACTTAGCATAACCCGTATCAAGCAAGCTATAGACTTCCGAGAGCGGTTTCCATCAGGATTTTTATTTATTTTGAGTTGACACTCCTCCCCACCTTGTCTTTCACAAACCATGGCTAGCCGAATCCACGGGTGCCTGCCAATTTTCCACTGGTCATGGAGGAGTGTATTTTTATTTTATTTTTAAGCTTATGATATTTGCCACCAGCTCTCTTGTGATTTAAATGAGCACAGATTCCATACTCATTGGGTGAATAAGAAAGAAGAACTTGCTTGATACAAGATATACTAAACTTATACCACTTCCTCATGAGCTAGCAACAGTGTCACAAAAAGGAATGCTTTGAATATTTTAAAGGTAGCACATGATAAATTTACTTGGAATGGCGGTGAAATACCATATATAGGAATATATAGTGGACTCAAATGGAATACTTTGGCTTAAAGAATTTGGATGCACGGGTGGACATCACATCCGGTGCAAATGAAGGCTAGCAAAACGCTGAGGCGCGACCATCCGAGAGCACTACTGTCATAATCATGCTTTGCGACAAAATTAATCAATGAATAGAGAATAAGAGTGATACTGCAATTCTAAGCATAATAAACTGGCAAGGCATAACAAACTGTATTTTTAGTCTTTTAACATGTGTGAACATGTGCCAAGTCAATCCGAATAAATCTTTTGGAGGAGGATCTCACTTCACCATACCATGTTATAAACAACGCAAAACATGTTCATGTCTACATGACAAATTACCTACTCTTAACAAGTTGAGGCTAAGCATAAGAATTCATAAGGGCTAAGCAATATCATCTACACAACCTTCTATTATGGCAAACTAAAACATGAGCATGAGGATAAGCATCTATACAAAAATGAAAGCAAATAAAGTTCATACCAAGTCCCCTCATCATATATGTGTTGCCAAATATCATCATTACTGCATAGACACTTGCACATCCGAAAGATATGGAGATAATAAAAGTGTGCAAGTGCCGTCACAAATACGGGTTGAACTCTAAAACAATTGTACAAAATAAAGAAGAAGAGAAAATATTTTTGTGTTTTTCAAATAGTGAAAGGGAAAACGCAAAAGCTAAAAGAGAAATCTTTTTGTTGTTTTCGATTTTGGAAGGAAGCAACTTAAAGCGAAGAAGAAAACACCCGAACAAGAAACGAAAGAAAATATTTTTGGTGTTTTTGATTATAAGAAAGAAAAAGCAAACAAAGAGAAAATCTTTTTGGGTTTTCAAGTAGTAAACAAAAAGAGCAACAAAAGCAACTGAGCAAACTGAAAAGAACAAAAAAAAAGCAAAAAGCAAACTCATGGATATACAAAGGAATGACGAACACACCGACATATAATAATTGAGTGAACGAAATAAAGAGATGTCGGTGAGAGATACGTACTCCCCCAAGCTTAGGCTTTTGGCCTAAGTGGGACTCATCTACCACGGTGGCGGCACACCCCAGTTGGCGTCCGACTGTGGCTGCCACTGCAAGTCCTGTGGCTTCTCCTCTGGCTCCTCCTCAGGGACTAGTGATGCGAGGTACTCATCCAGCAACTCCTCGGGAAACGAGTATCCGTCCCTAGCAATAGTGTTAAACAAAACAGGAGCAGGTAATATCACATAGCGAGGGTTATCCAAATCAAAACCAAATAATAATCTATACTGCTAGTTCTCCAAAGTGGAATCAAAAGTGACAAAGTGATGAGATTTCATTGTAGCAAGATTAAGCCTAATAACATCGAACTCTAAATCATCCTCTCTAGGAGGAAGCATGGCAATAGCAAGCATGATTGAGGCAATAATACCTCCATAAATAGTCCCTCTAACCTTATTAGTGCTAAGACGACGAGCAATAAGAGCGCCAATGTTATAAGTCTCATCACGATTAATTGTAGCGGCAAGAATAGCAAGATCAGGACTAGACATGTTAGTCGTGTAGTCCCGGGGAAGAACACAACGAGCTATGACATAGCCCAAATACCTCACAGCTAGAAACTAAATGCTCCCAAATTTTGCACGTGTAGAATCCCTCCAGTCATCATGACAGATGCCGGCGTAGAGCTCCTTGAGGTACTGGGGCTGCGTGTTCATCTTGCATGTGAGCCCCGTGTTCCTCACACCCAGAGCACTGCAAAACTCAGACAAAGGCATTCTCCAAGGTTGTTCATATAACATGAACTCCAGACTTGGGTGATATCGATCATCAATGAAATTAAATCTTTACACAAAGATATTCGTGAGCTTAAGATATTGGGGCCTCTCCACTAATACAATATTCGTCAAACATGCATTAGTAACAAGGCTAGTAAATTCATCGCGTATACCTGTGGCTTGTAGAAATTCATAACATGGGTATACCGATGAACGCACGTCCGACTCTCGGGCAAGCACAATAACACCAAGTGGCTCCAAATTTTCATTGTATGAGGGCCTCATTGGTGTGTTAGAACTTGAGCCTCTCGTTTCTCGACGAGAAGAGGGCTCCTTCTTCTTAAAAATCCCACCTAAATTGAACTTAGGCATATTCTTCCTTCTCTGAATTTTTTTAACAAACCTCATAAAACTTGAAAATAAAATATAGGAAGTGCATTAAACTACTCTCATAACTTAATACCAACTAATACATGCATCAAAACCATCTAACAAATTGCAAATCAAGCATGCAAGTTCATATCAAAGGTCACCTACAGTAGCAAAATACTCAACTTACACAAAACCATTAAATATTCTAATTGGAGGGGTGAAGAAGTCAAATACCGTAGAATATTTGCACCAAATCTCAGCAAGAATGATGGGCTGAGCAAAGAGATCGAAAATTCCAGCACCAAAGAGCAAGAACTCGGGTTTGAACAATGGGGAAGTGTTTTTCGAGTGAGAGAGAGAGAGAGAGTGGGAGGAGACTCACCTGGTGGGGCCCTCCATAGGGCAGGGGCGGCCCCTGGCCGCGGCCAGGTCCTCACCCGCGGGTGGGACCCGCCTCTGCCCCTGGGGGGTCCCCTAGGTCAGCCCCAACCACTTATGTGGCTCTTTGGAAAAATAAAATTTACGCCATTTTTTCTGGAATTTTTCGACAACTTTTACCCAGGGACTTAAATGAGATTAGAATAAGCTAATGAAACAAGATATTGATATTTAAAAGGGATAAACTAAATAAGAAATAAAAATTACACAAAAGTGAAAGATAAATAACAGAGGAAAAAACTAATGGTTATTAAAGTCTTTATGTTGTTAAAATTGATTTGTTAGCAAGGTTGATCAAGTCTTGCTACCACACCAAATTTATTTTACATAAAGAATTCAATTTCCAAAAGACAATTATGTTACCTCATATTGTCTGGCAATTGTCTCAATCATGAGAGTTTCATATTTTCTATGATGTATAAGAATAGGACAATCAATAGCTCCAACCTTGATGGCTTCAATATTTTCAATGAAATTCAAACCAATTTTAGTATCAATCTTCTTTGGGAAATATACCGTGTGCTCTTTATCATCAACATGGAAAGTTACTTTTCCTTTATTCTCATCTTCAGGCATTTCCAACACCACAAAATCAGTTAGGATTAAACAATTAGCAACTTTAACAGGAACATTCTCACAGATACCAATAGGCACATCAGTAGATTTATCAGCCATTTGTAGAGAAATATCAGTAGGAATAAGCTTGTCTAAATAAAGTCTCTTATAAAGAGAGAAGGCATAACACTAACTCCGGCACCAAGATCACATAAAGCAATTCTAACATAATTATTTTTAATGGAGCAAGGAATAGTAGGTATACCTGGATCACCAAGCTTTTTAGGAATCTTGCCATTGAAAGAGTAATTAGCAAGCATAGTAGAAATCTCTTCATTAGGAATTTTCTCTTATTAGAAACAATATCTTTCATATATTTTGAATAAGGAGGTAATTTAATAGCATCTGTCAAAGGAATTTGCAAAAAGAGAGGCCTCATCCATTCACAGAATTTATTATAGTGTTCCTCCTCTTTAGTTTTCTGAGATTTAGATGGAAAAGGCATGGGATTTTGCACCCATGGCTCTCTTTCCCTACCATGCTTTTTAGTAACAGGAGGTGCAGTCTCTTCCTCCTGTTATTCAGGTTTGTTGATATCATTCTCATGCTCATTACCACTTTTAGTTTCAGCATCAGAAATACAAACATCATTAGGATTATTAACCACGGGTTCTTTATCAAGTTCCATATTACTAGTTTCTCCTAATTCTTTATGTTTCTTCTTTTTATTTTTCCTTTTAGGAGAGCTAGCAATATTATTTTTAGACAATTGAGACTCATTTATTTTTCCTTTTAGTGATGCCACCTCTAGTTAAAACACCACAAGCTTGTTTATCACTTTGTATAGGAATACTAGCAAGCAAATCTTTTTGTACTTTAGTAATTTGTTCAAGTCGAGTTTGAACCATGTGAAAATGCTTAACAAGTCCTTTAACATCATTAGCAGTTTTCTCCAAGACAGAATGCAAATTTTTAATAACCAGAGTGTTATCATTTAATTGTTCTTGAATTTGCATATTAAAATGAGTTTGTTTAACAATAAAGTTATCAAATTCATCCAAACACTGACTAGGAGGCTTGCTATAAGGAATATCATTGACAGTAAAATCATAAAGAGAATGTACCTCTACCATAGGTGGGTGAGTGGTAGGCTCACATAAAGTTTCAATTAGAGGTAAATTCTTCACATCTTCAGCTCTAATACCTTTTCCTTAATAGATTTCTTGGCTTCTTGCATATCTTCTGGGTTTAAGAAGAGCACTCCCCTTTTCTTTGGAGTTGGTAATGGAGGAGGCTCGGGAATACTCCATTCATCATGATTTTGGGCTATCTTAGCCATTAGTTCTTCAGCTTCAGCTACAGTACTTTTCCTGAAAACACAACTGATGCATCTAAAATGCATACATGAACTTTGCACTATAATAGTCATATTCCAATCATATTTGCATCATATAAGGGGTATATTACTGTTATTTAATGATTTTTGGTAATTTATGATGATATCCCCTTTTTTATGGAATTAATCCTGCGCAGGCAGAAAACCCCTATTTCTTTCCTTATTTGTTTCAGGACCTTAACGACGTCATAATGAGCTATAAATTTACGGGGGTCATTATTTTGGAAGGAGAAGATTTAGGAGCGAAAGAAGTCAACGAACGGAGGCCGGAAGACCAAAAGGGGGGGTCCCACATGGCCAGGTACTGTAGCCGCGTGGGCCTATCCCAATTGGCCCTCGTGGCCCCGTTTGCGTCGATCCTTCGCCCAGAAGCTTCCTCGTGACCTAAAAACGCCTATATAAAGAGCCCCCCGACGTTCTCCAAAGGGAGAGCCGCCACACGAGAGAAACAAGAAACAAAGACCAGGAGGCTGTAGATTGGAGGGGGGAAACTCCAGCGGAGCCCTGCCGGAGAGGTCTCCTTCTGCTCCATCGACATCTCCACCGTCTCCATGATGAAGAGGGAGTAGTCCACCTCTGGACTATGGGTTTGTGGCAGTAGCATATGTATCTCTCTCTCTCTTGAGCTTCACTAATTAGCACCGTATGAGCTGCTGAACATGATTACGGTCACCGTTGTATTACCATTGTGGTGGATCTTTCTATGAGTTAATATATTTTGAGATTGCAATGTTATATTTCAGTTATGAAAGTAGATGCATATTATGTACCCCGTTGTTGTATCCTTGTTATGATCAAGCATGTTTATGAGAGTGTGTGTGGGGGAACGTGTGCATTAGTTGGAGTAACGGGGGTGGTGAAGTGATAAGCTGACAACTTAATATCATGATCCATTGGGTGTTTACCTTACTTTGTTACCTCACTAGGGATAAACCAAAATACCATGTTGTAGGGTAGGAGGAGTGACATGCCTCTACCTAAGACTAGATCCATCATGTGTTTATTTTCACTTCATGTCATTAATCTTAAAGCTATACTCTGATGTTATCTTAATTACTAAGGTGCATGATTTAGTTCACATCTTGGTGGAGTATAAGTGAGACTAATAATCAAAAGGTCTCTATGCTAGGACGTGATGCCCATATAATTAGTAACATGTCATTAACCTTGTTTGCAATCTCATATGTTAAATCTATGTCTACTCATTTACCACACTATATTAAAGAGAGAGTGCATGTGTGAAACCATGAACCCCGGTCCATTTTTAATCATAAGAAACACTTTTCCAACCACTTTTAAGCATCTTTTACATTCAGCCATTTTAAAATCAGAAAATACAAAAACACTTTTACTTCTTGCATTCACATATAAAAAACCCAAAAATACCATCCATCGTCATTAATATCACTAGTCATCAACCTGTGCACCTGCACGGGCTAGTTATTTTGCAATTTTGAAAAATCCATTAATTTTAGATGGATTATTCATGTACATATTTTAGAAGTTTTACATAGAAGCATATGAATACATGTTTCAATCTCTGTTGATCTCATTTCTGAACAAAAGATATTTTAAAACGATTGTGGATGATCTTATTCAGCCCAAAAGCAGTAAGAGATTTTTACATGATTTAGAACTATATGGAAAACCTATTGATAGACTACAAAGGGTTTTAGGATGCAATAATAAACTTTATTAGGCGAACAATCTATTACAAAAAATATAGGAGGCATATAATTAAAAATTTAAAACATATTACTCATGCAAGATGCTTATAGGCAAAGCAATAATAATATCTAAAATAGTGGAACATAATTTTAGGTAAAAGTATTCCAAAAACATCAACTTCAGTCTTCAGAAGTATGATGCAACAAAAACAAATTACTGCATGGTTGAAGTCTCGACATTTTTCCTTATATATAGATTGTGATTCAAGGGAAATTGACACTGAAATTGACATCAGCACATAGAAATTTTATGCTCACCTCCAGTAACAAAAAATAAAAATTTGCAAGTTTGCAAACAACACATATTCGAGGAAGCTTCTCAATGCACTACAGATAACCATAATTAGCACTGATTATCTTTTGGTCCGACATCATCAACCTGAAACCAAAATGGAATAAACTGAATCATGTGTTCCTAAAGCATAACCCCATGAGAATCCTCTGCCAACCGACATATAATTCTTCAAATTATCTTGAGATATCTCTTTCCCGGAATGCTTGCTCAACAGTTATGGACGTGGAACGTCGCCCATACCTTGCAACGGTTGAAAGGAAAATCCTTCCCGTCGAAGTGGTCTTCAAACCCTGAGTAGCAAAGTTATTATGGAAATTCATAACAGAAAAAATAATACGGGAATCATATGCTGACATAACCTGATTATCTTTCTTGCTTGCAAGGTTCCAATGAGGACATCTTACAATTCTAGTAGATTTGCAAAATTGCAAGGCACGTACAAAGTTAGAAATAGCTAAGATGTGCATCAAGAAAATCTGAAGTATTCATACACGATTGCTAACAACTAAAATATTCACTTACCTCTCAAATCTGCAGACGTATAACATTTGTAATCCGTGAAGTATCCCACATGGATCTTTGGCACTACGTTTTCAGTTATTCACTACAACCTATATGCAAAAATTAAACTTATGTGTGTGCAGCGATTGTGCTTTGCACTTGTCTTAGATCACCGGAACGATTTTGTAGCCATTGTGAGCATCGAGAAAATCAATTTATAACGCCAAAAACCTGTAAAAAAAACTTACTCCCTTTTGAGCAGCTCTCTATTGTAAGCACCCCGATGGCCTGCTGAGTGTAACTGTTACAGCAGTGTAACGTTTCACTACCACTATTGTTCAAATAGACTACTGCATAGGAAATATCTAGATGGATCTCTACATTTTCTTATTGATTGTTGCAAAGAAGCTATGTGTGTCTGGTCACCTTAACTCAGATGGTAAGAAGTTTTAGCAGCAAACACTCAACATCTTCATACTATTGAGATTTACACAGCGAAGAGCTCCGTACACAGTATACACTAAACTCCAATACTAACCATGGATGCAAGTAATGACAGGGCCATGGAGAAGAAATACACTGCAATTTTTACATCAAATCAAATCCTGGCAGGTCCCTGAAGCTGGATGACCAATGATAGCCCCTACGATGCAGCTCATGTATGTGGTTGTAGATTGCGCGGAGGAAGCTCATTAATCGGTAGTGGCCGCCATGTGCTTTACAGTCTATCGCTTGTAGATAACCTATTCCATATCAAATCAGTTACATGTATCTGACGGGAAAAGGTAACCACGTTGCTTACCTGAGATTTGAGACAATGGTGTCGTTGTCAGGTAGCGGATGCCGTCCAACAGTACGACAGATGGCTGAACGAATCCGCCCGTCAATATTGGAAATTTCGGCAGTGTGCCATCGGACTTACTGAAACTACCAATAGTATGTGGAAGAAAGCTGGTTAGATTTAGTAAACAGTAGAAGATTGCATTCTTAGGTCACTGATTTTATAGAAATCCATAATCCGAGAAACACACCTGATCAGTATCAGATTTGAGTTGCTTCAAACTGCAGGACTTTCTCCCAAATTCCCAAGGAGAGGTGGCAGAAAATATCAATACCAACAGTTCATGGGAGGAAGCTGTTTTGAAAACAAAGTTGTAATAAGCTGCTTGGGAATGTTACAGTTCATTTTTAAATAAAATGGTAAGGAGGAACAACAAATATTCTGAGATGTGTACATAATATTGGGATGCTTACAGGTGCACTGGAACCGACAACAGTTAAAAGGCTAAGCATTGAGCCTGAGTTTCTCTACACAACCTGAAGAAAGGAGGAACATGGTCAGAGAGCAGCAAAATACACACTTTGATGCATAATCCATTGGCAAGAACAGTAGAACATGGTAGAGTTAAATCTAACAGTGAATGAGTTAAACCTAACGGGTTTGTCACATTACATGGTTGCAATTTTCTGTACTGCTTTGCAATTACCTGTCAGTGCATCATGAGAATTACCAAAAGACTGTCAGTGACAGTGCACTTTGGTAATTTCCTGTCACGCACCTAGGGAATTACCTTGTGTCAGTGTACCTTGCAAACATCACCAGCAAATAAGGTCGACTTAAAGACTTTACAGCAGTAGGCCTAACAGTAGACACTTCAATTACGAATTTCATTGGTTCGCATATATGTAGGACCAGAGGATTTCATACCATAATAAACCGCAACCTGGAGAAACTCAAACACCTGTATTGCAAGTTTGCGACAACCTGAGAGATTCATATCTCTGCATCTCCCTCTCAAAATATATTGCCATATTACAATTTGAATAACTTGAGGCTCTCACAAATCCCAGCTTAAGGGAGTCCAGCAATAACCAATATCATATTTTGATGATTTGTACATCCCATGGGCTGGTGGCGTGAGGAGATGCGGGTTAATGGAGCAAGACGAAGAGGAACGTGAAACAATCACAGGATCAGATCCGTCCACATCTGAACATCTCCCATAGGGCTCGGCTCAACTTTTGCTCTTAGTAGGTGTAGCAGGCAGAAGTCGCTACAACCATGGGAAGGCGACACTTGTAGCCAATCGCCCCTACGTACCTCAGGTCCCCTTCATCGCCCTTGCCCTATGTTATCCATTGCCTCCTCTGTATCCTAGTCTCAGCACCTTGCCATTGGCTTCAGGCTTCTCTCTTGGTCAAGTATCCACATATGTGCGGAGGAGCGCGACGGGTTCGACGCGGCGGCCGGCCGGCCGGCCATCGATAGCGTGAAGGAGATGCGTGAGAGAGGCAGCACATTGGAGGATGCGGCACAGGGAGATATTTTCCAGGGCATGTGCATGCCGCATGGAGGAGAGGATGGTGTAATGCATCTGACGGTCAAGGGAGAATTACGAATTAATCAGACGGATAAAATTCATTGAAACGTGAGGATCAACGTGGAGGCTTCTATGGTGCCTCCAATTAGTAGATATAAGATGGCGCCATGGCGGTGGTGGGTAATTTGTTTGGACTTGAATTTCCGTAGTTCAATTAGCAAGATCAAATGGCCCTGATCTGCTGATGTGAAAAATAGACGGACAGATGTTTCTGATTTTTGTGAGATTTTATAGAGTAGTTCTCTTTTTTCTAATAAGTCTGTCATGTACTTTTAATATATAATAGATAATTATTGTCTACTCCAGCATCATTGACGTCCTCATCCTCATCTTCACTTATCCACCGAGTATAGCCATCCATGAAACCATGCATTAGAAGGTGTGCCTTCAAATGTCCCCCTTCGAACGGGTCGATCAAGTATCATTCTTTGCATTTTCGACATGGACATCTTATGTCTTTGCGATTATTACGAAGCATGTCGGCCACCGTGGATGCCAAATATTTTTCCACCATTCTTCCATCTACCTTCATCGCCTACACGATATAAACAAGGAAATAATTAAAATTTCGCCATGACCTTTCCTAAAAAGAGGACATATTGAGTGTACCCGAAATTTGCCGGAACGGAAATAAATCGACATTCCGGCAAAACATAGGCTACTCATATAAATTCTCTACAACAAACATATAATCCAACATCAACACTCCTCATCTTCGTCATGCAATTTATTACTCACCAGTGATCGAGAGAATGTGTGAGACCGGCGGCTTGAGAGTGGTTATTTGGAGGGTGTGTGTGAGCAAGTAGTAGATCTACTAATTAAGTGAAGTGGGTAGGTGATTAAGTAGCTTGTGAGAGAGAGAGAGAGAGAGAGAGAGAGAGAGAGAGAGAGAGAGAGAGAGAGAGAGAGGGAGCTAGGAGAGGGAGAGTGCTAGAGAGAGGGGGTGAGTGGAGGGAGGGGGTGTGTGAGTGGTGGAGAGAGCTAGCTAGCTAGGGAGAGAAGAAGAGTGGGGGGGAGAGCTAGAGAGAGGAGGGTGTGAGTGGGGGAGAAGGAGACACATTAATGAAAGGGTTAATTATCAGGTTACCCTTAGTTGTGTCCATGTGTACTCAGTTTTGCCCTCAGCAAATAGTGCTCAGTTTTGCCCCTAGTCTGTGCGTAAGGACTCATTCCGTGACTCTTGCCGTCTCCGTCAGGGTTGCTGACTTGTGGGACCCAGAAGAACTGGTATTTGACTCGGCACTTGCTCAGTTGACCAGACCGTTGCTTGTGGGACCCAGAAGAGAACCGTTGGCCGTAGCTTGTGGGACCCAGTAGAGGACCATTGGTGTGTGCTGTAAAAGCGGCGGAGCATGCCCCCGGAGCTTGCAGCGGTGAGCAGAAATCAACCGAGTGGGAGACGGGGTTGGAGGCGGCCATGCGCAGAGGTGGGTGGCGACCCCTGTTGGTAGTAAGGAGCCGGGGAGGCGCGCCGCCAACGGTGGGACGATTGATGTGGAGGGCACAGCCGTTTTCTATAGTTCCAGGGGTCGTGCATGGAGGCGTTGAGATCCCCTTCGGCTCCGGGCGGTCGTGGATCGAGCTCCATGTCTTCTTCTAGCTCCCGATCCACCTCGCGGATCGAGATTCCGGTGATGCCGATCTTCCTCTGTCCGCGGTGTCGGGCGGACGTTGCTCGGAGGATTTCGCGCACAAAGAAGAACACTAATTGTCTGTTCTACGTGTGCAGCGAGAATGGGGTAAGAATCGGGGCAATTTCACTATTTTAGTGGTCGGGATCATTGAGCAATATGCTGATGAATGAGCTGTTTGGTCTGTTTGGCTGCAGATAAAATGTTTCTTCCTTTGGGTCGATGTTCTGGCCCACATGCTGATGAATGAGCTGCTACCAGAGCACGAAAAATGGTTGCCCATCCTGCCACAGACCACGGAGGCCGCAGCGTGAGCTCCGGGAGAAGAGATGGAGGGCGGAGCACGCATTGATAGAGAGGTAGTTGTTGAGCTAAGGAGGTTGAACCTGAAGATTAGGAAGCTCGAAGATCAAGCACAAACACCAATTTGCAATTACATTTGGGCAGTTGTAGGTTTGGTAATCGCACTGGTTGTAATGTTGAAATTGTATGCAAAGGCATGAATTTGGGAGGAATTTGTAAGCTTCAAATTGTATGAAAAACGATTGAAAGAAGGGAAAAGAGATGGGAAATTCAGAAATTTGATCAATGAAATGCAGCTCTGGGCTCTGCCTTTTCGAGAGAGAAAAAAGGTTTCGCTGTGGGCTATCTCAGTTCCGAAAGGCTTGACTAATGGGCCAACTCCATCCAATTAGGCCCATTCAGGGTGGATTCTCTCTTAAAAAAACGGGAGGAAAATGAAGAAAAAAGGTGGGGCGTCTAGGACTCGAACCCAAGACCGCGTGGGATGGTGGCGTGAAGCGCGGCGCTGGTAACCGGTGGGGCGAATGGAAGGATATTAACATGGATAGGGAAGAAAGGTACCTATAGTTAGTGAATGACTTTGTTTAGGGTTTAAAACGCATGTTTGTACTGAATTTTTGGGCATGTTGCTTAACCGCTTGTGTAGTTTTATCTTTGGGCACACATAAATTTGATATTTGGGCACATTTAGTTTGATATTTGGGCAGGTTGCTTAACCACTTGTGTAGTTTAATCTTTCAACACACTTTTTTTAAGCAACTCTTCTTTATTAATTTGATATTGGGTTGGGCACGTATAGATTGATATTTGGGCACGTTTTTTATGAAACAATTCTTTTTTGAAACAACTCTTCTTTTTTGAAACAACTCTTCTTTTTTTCTTAACCACTTGCTCTATGAAAACCTTCCCAAACTCTCTAATTAAATTACGACAAACGTCTAAAATTGGAGCAGCCACCATAGAATGCCCAGAATGATCTTTGGGCACGAACATTTTTTAACACATATAATGACTTAGATAAATAAGATGCAACCGAGTACCACCGTTACATAGATAAGTCCACAGGGACACCACACGACAAGACATAGAAAAACACAGAAAACAAAATAAGCAAGATAAAACTAAAACAAAATAAACAACTTCACTCCGGCCGGGCTCGCCACCGTACGTCTTCAACCTTGGCCTTCACCACCATACGTCTTCAACTTCACTCCTCGTAGGGGAAGCAGTGCATCTGGTTTTCGGTGGGGAAGATGCATTCGTCGTTGGTGTAGATGTTGTACATGGTGAAGAAGATTGACTCGCAGCCACACCAAAACACTTGGCTGAGGAGCGCGTACGCGTCAAACGGGTTGGTGAAGGAGACTGTGAGCAACTTGAGGGCGACACCGGCACGAGTTTCAGTGAGGCGAAACATCACCATCGAGCCCCGTGGGAGGTGGGAAAAGCCGGCAGTGAGGAAGTCACGAGCGAGCTCGACGGGCCCCCGAAACCTGGATTGCGCCCACACACGGAGCGTGCTCTCCACGAGGACGTCCTGCGGGTAGCGTGATACGTGTCAAACGTATCTATAATTTTGATTGATCCATGCTAGTTTTGTGATGTTGTCACATGTTTTTATTATCATATTAATCATTTTTTATGCATTTTATCAGACTAACCTATTGACAAGATGCCCAGTGTCAATTTCCTGTTTTTGCTGTTTTTGTATTTCAGAAAATCCACCACAAGAAATATCGTCAGATTGAGCTCAAAATTTACGGAGCTTTTTTATGCGACGGGAGACACCAGAAGACCAAAGGGCAGCCCTGGGGGCCACCCACAGGGCAGGGTAGGCCCCCTGCCACGGCCCCCCTTGGCCCGTGGGTGGGACCCGCCCCTGCTCCTGGTGGGTCCCCTCGGCCCCCTCCGATGCCTATAAAATCCCTAAAACCCTAAAAACGACGGGGCGGCCATTATTTTCCAGAAAAGTCATCCCGAGGCGCCGTCAACTCAAACCCTAGTTCGGGGGTGATTCTGAAGCAGATCACGGCACTCTGCCGGAGGGGAGATCGATCCCGGAGGGCTCTTCATCGCCATGCCTTCCTCCGGTATGATTTGTGAATAGTCCCACCTTGGACCTTGGGTCCATGGCAGTAGCTAGATGGTAGTCTCTCTCTCTCTTGTGCTTCATGTCTTATGATCTTGTGAGATGCCTAACATGATCAAGATCGATTATTGTACTATGTGATGTGTTTGCTGGGATCCGATGGATTATAAAGTTATGATCAGATTGTGCATGATTCTTATATGTTGATTTATGTTCTTGCATGCTCTCCGATGTGCGTAGTTACTTTGGCCAAATGATTGTGTGTATCTCCAAGAGAGAGTATTTATGCTAGATAGTGGGTTCATGCCCCCTTTTGTTCCTGGGCACGAGTGACAGAAACGTCTAAGGGCGAGGGTGTGTTGTTGCTACTAAGGGTAAAACAGCGGTGTTAAAGTCTATTTTGATATTTAATATTGCTTACTTCATGCGCTTTACTTAATGCAAATGTCTGTTGCTTGCAACTTAATACCGATGGGTGACAGGCTGGATAGCGATCCCACGGTGGACTTTTTAGACAAAGATGCAGTTGGACTCAACGGTCTTTGTTCATTGTCGTGATGCCTACTTAAATATTATCATGTTCTCTTTGTCATAGCTAGATTAAGTTTGTGTTATAATCTTGCCAATTGCCCAGCTGTAATTTGTTTACCCATCATATGAATGTTCTATTTACTCGAGAGACTCCACTAGTGAACCCATGGCACCCGGTCGATCTTTTTACATTGATTGCAACCTTTATTTATCACTTTTCACCATCATTACTCCTCTGGTCCATTTTCATAATTCATCTATTTCACTATACAATTAACCGCTTTGTTTTCTGCGAGACCGGAAAGATTGACAACCTTTCCGCTGTTGGGGGCAAAGTATTTTGGTTGAGTGTGTGCAGGTCCACGTCTGTTGAAGATTAAGCGCCAGAGATCTTCAACATTCACTTTGTTGTTGATTTCAAGGTCCAACTAGTTCGATAAACCTCAGTTCGTTATCGAGGGAAAACTGCTGCTTGCTACATCTCCGCCTTCGCTTGGGGCACCACCCAACTCTTCATCAGTAGCAATCATAGCGCCGCTGCGGCATGGTAGGCGGACGAAGGAAGGTCGGTCCGTTGAACTGCATCTTCACGGTGGTGCTTGGGGATCTCTGGCTTGGGTGGGAGAGGAAGAGGGTGGAGAGCTCTCGTTTGGGTGGGAGAGGAAGCGGGCGTGTGTGGTGTGCTTGAATAGGCTAGAACCGTGCTTAGGATTTCCAATGAAACGAGGAGGCGCGCGTGTGTATCCAAGGGGTGTATCTGTTGCCATTTCACATTGCGACGAGGGGGCGTGGTATCTGAATCACTGCGGCATCTGAATCAAGCGTGTTTATTGGCTCTGAATCAAGCGGTGCATCTGAATCGGCGTGGCGAGTCAACGAGGCGCAGATGCATGCAAACGCCATCGGTTCCCGCGCATTCATGCCAACGTGGTCGCATCCCGCGCCGCTCATGCATGCATGCCAACCTCTATAAGGCTGACACGAGCGTGTTGCAGAACGGACACGTCCCAACGGTCCATCTAGCGTGCCTACTCGGAACCCAATCTGTGACACCCCGATCCGAAGACCGAGACATCTCATATATCAGTCCCAGGAGCACTGAATATATGGCAACTTGATAACCGAACATAACCACTTTATTCAAGGGGGGTCGGAAACCGACGGTATTTTACAAGGGTCTCATTACAAGGCTGCGCCCTAGCGCACAGAACAGTTTGTACATTATTTATTGAACATGACTTCATCAGAGGGCGTCAGCGGGATGACGGAAGCGTGTGGTGATGAGGGCCTAACTCCACGGGGCTCTGCCTGGACACCGGATCTAGTTCTCGTACAAGGGGTACTCGGCGGCGGGGGTAGGAGGATCTGGCCACATGAAAAGCCAGGTGAGTACATGGAATGTACTCGCAAGACATCAATCCTCAATCAACCGTAACCACCGTTCCTATATGGCATGGCATGGGTGCAGGTGCGAGTCCAAGCTTAACGGTTGGACTTAACTTACCTACTTACCTGTGACGAAAACGTGGTTTGTGAGAACGAGTCTCATTTCCACACGACACTATCCTCAACACTTATGTTCTCCAGCTTGACCAACTCTGGTCCACTTCTGGGCTCAGCTTTGACCAACTATGGTCCACTTTTCAGCTCAACTTTGGCCAACTCTGGCCGTTTGGTGAATTTATTCTCCGTGTTCGACTGGACTGACTCTAGTGTGACTGGACCAACACCGTTCCTTAAGTAGGAACAATACTAGATTCTAGATTTGACACTCTCGAGAGGTTGCAACTTTTATCCACACGTTGGGGTCTAAGCTTGTACCGCCGGTACCGAAGTACTACACGCATCATGGCGACAGCACAAACCTATTCCCCCGTAGCCGTCCGCTCTAACAAGACACTCCTTGTATAGCTACCGACTTACCACTCGGGCTAAGTCTTATGACGAAGTGAATCCGGCACGTCCCCAACTCATGAGCAACGCCTAGCTCTGGAACCTTCACAAGACTAGCCCCGACCACAACTGTGCAGTAACCGACTAGACTTGCCAAGTGGGTAGCATCAAAAGAGGCTCGATAGGCTACTAAGCTACGGTCTGCCCATTTCAACGACGCATGGTTGTGCGGGTGTGTTTGGCGAGTGGCACTATAAGACTCAATCTAGTCGACGGAGGTGGTTATCTTTTTAGTCAATTTTATTCTCAACCACAAGACAGCAACAAACGTTAGTCCACAAGATATACATAACCACATAGCAGTTCAGTAAGGTAAAGTAAGGTCAACCGGGCGAGGACGGAGATGTCTCCGGCCAGTTGCAGCCACGGGTCGAGTAAGAAATTAAAATAACAAAATCAACCGGGCGAGGACGGAGATGTCTCCGGCCAGTTGCAGCCACGGGTCGAGTAAGGAAATAACAAATCAACCGGGCGAGGACGGAGATGTCTCCGGCCAGTTGCAGCCACGGGTTGAGTAAATAAATACGCACACCCCACTCTACGGAAAGTAGACGAGATTCAATCCACGCGGGCGGAGCCCGACATGTATTTAGTCGCCGGCCGGAACTCAACCCACACTTGATGGGTTTATCGTATTGCAGGAAAGTAAAGTTACTTGAAATAAAAGTACTGAAAGTAGGCGAGATTCAATCCACGCGGGCGGTGCCCAACATGTATTTAGTCGCCGGCCGGAACTCAACTCACGGATCATGAGTTTATCGTATTGCAGAAAGTAAAAGTAGCATTAGGTCACATGAAATAATAAGCATGAAATAAGATATGCGGGATGCAACTATCGCGCAAACAAGTAACAAACAAGTCAAATAAGGCATCGATGACTTGGGAACAGATGGTTGGGGCTGATGGCTTGCCTTCTGGTATGGGATCAACTTCTACTTCAATAAAATGGTTGGAATCTATTAAAGAAATTTAAAAACGTGGTTAAGACCTTTCGCAAAGCATTCCAAGGTTCAGTGGGCAAATGAACTTCAAATTAATTGAAACCAGTGGAATAGGATGGATATTTTCAGAACAAAGCCAGTGCAAAAAGAATCACATTTTTCTGAATTTTTTTGAGAGAGATATACCCTTTCAAAGTTAACCCTAAAATCTGCCCTTTTCAAAAACAGAAACAAATAAAGAAAAACCTTTCAGAAAAGTTTAAAACTCTGACGGCCCGGACCCACTGGTCGGCGGCTGCTGGGCCGAACCGGTACGCGCATAGGAAAAGAAAAAGAAAACAGGGGGGCGGGGTGGAGGCGGGCCGGCACGGTGGACTCACCGGCGAGGTCTCCCGGCGGCTGCGGTGACAGGGAGGGAGGGGAGAGGCTGCGGGGAGGCTTGGGGTGGTGCGGTTCCGGCCATCGGCGTGCTCACGGGAGGCGGGGAGGCTTGGAGCAGCGGCGGCGTCGTCGACCGCGGCGGCCGAGCGGCGGTCGAAGATGAACACGACGGTACCGGCCACCAATCACCCCGGGGAGAGTGTCGTTGGGTTCATGGTGCTCTGGGGGACTGGTTGGCGGGCTTAATTGGACAGGGGTGGTTGTACGGTGGGGAATTTGGCCGGAGCTCGTGCGGCTAGGGCAAGCTTGTCGGCGGTGATGGAGGGCTCCTCGGGATGCAATAGGCGAGGGGGAGGCTACTAGGAGGGGAGGAGGAGTGGTGCGAGGCTTGGTGGCTGCTCCCGGGGTCCTTATATAGCCCTCCGAGGTGGGGGTCCGGACGGGGCTCGTGGCGAGGTGGCGGGACGAGGAGGGGCCGGGGCAGGGGAGACGACGGACGGCACGTCGTCGGTGTAGCCGCGGGCAGGGCTGGACGACGGGGAATCCGCGAGTGCGGATAGGGACGGGTGGCGTGGCACTGGCGGAGGGCGGGGTCCGGCCACTGGGGCGGGTCGACGGACATCTCGGCGACGGTGTAGCGGGCGGCGCGCCGTCGGTGTAGCTGCAGGGGAAAGCTGGACGACGGGATTCGCGGGGAGAGGATAAGCATGGCGGCAGTGTAGTCACTGGTGAGAGGCGGGTCCCGTGGCGGCGCTGTGCAGCGGCGCGTCGGCTAGTGGCCGACGGTGCACGGGGAGAGCAGTGGCGGCGTCGCATGGCCGATGGGGTGGTCAAGGGCGAGGAGGTGAAGCCTGGGGGCAAGGGGAGCAGCGGGGGAAGGCAGACCGGCGACGACCATAAACTGGCGGCGCCGCCGGGCATGTCCATGCCGGCCGTGGCCACGGTTCTGACCATGCCGAAATCGGCATCATGACGTTTATCTCACCCTGGGTCACAAAATTGGAAACTAATCGCGTCACTTGGTGCCAAAATGAGTATACTACAACTTTGCAGAACAATGTTTTTCCAAAATCCAAACTTGTCCTATACAAAAATTTCATCGAACACTTCTGGTCAAAAAGCAAAACCAGGTTTTGGGGCTTCAAACCAAAATATATTTGGCCAGGAAAATTACCTGAGGTAGAGATTGGTTATGGGCATCTACCTTAGGGTTTTTAGAATTTTTGAAAAAGGTTTAGTAGGGTTTCCAAAAATAACAAGGTTTCGGCCAGAAAGTAAAACAGGGAAGGACTCAAATATTTTCTTTACAAGGTATGGAATATTTTTCCATATTTGGGTTTCATACTGGTTAGGGGTCCTTCATGAATTTTTGTAGAATTTTTGAAGATGTTTTTGACCTACTTCATTTGAAAAGCTAGGGTTTTGGGGTTTTCGGCCGAAAATGAATCAGGGGAAAAGTCAAATATTTTCCTAACAAGTCACCCAATGTTTTTTCATAAAATGGTTCTAAGCTAGATGGGGATCACTCAGGAATTTTTGGGGAATTTTTGAAGTCACCCTTGGTATGGCTCCTTTGGAAGGCTAGGTTTTAGGTCCCTTTTGTATTAACGAAAAGACAAATATTTGGGGGAATCTTGGGGGTTTTGGAAATGTGGAATAAAATAGAGGGCCAAGATCAGAAGCTCCAAATACAATTTCAAATTTTGGTTTTGTCCAAGAAAATTTTATAGGGCCAAAATTCGGGATGTGACACAATCCGTGTTGAGAAAGAAAAATTAGTCCAGCCAATCAGATTGCAGCATGAGGCCTCTCGCGGATCGCGCAGATTCCTTCTAGAAGGTTGGATCGGACGGCTACAGTTTCCTTCTAGAAGGCTTGGGTTAGATCGGACGGTGCCCGCAGATTCCTTCTAGAAGGCTGTAGTTTGACCGATATTTGAAATGAGCATAAAAATTAAAAAAATCAAAAAATCAAAAAACTTGCGCACATAGTCTCCTTATGACATATACTAACAATTCAAGTTGATAAACAAGATTTATATACATATAAATGAGAAATTCATGTATCTAATGTGATATCTCAAACTATGTCGTATGAAATCAAGGGAAGTGGTTTTGGATTTGCAACATGAAATTTTCAAAAACCTCACCAAAGCTTCATTTTGAAGTGACTAAGAAGGAACCAGGCTTAGCTTTTCACTTTCATGTTTTAAGCTTTTTTAATGTTGGTCAAACTTAGGTTTGACCAATTTCAAAATAAGCATAAAAATTTCAAAAAGATCAAAAAATTGAAAAACCTACGCACATTGTCTTCATATGTCATATACTAACGACTCAAATTGATAAACAAGATCTACATACATTCAAAACGAAAAATGCATGTATCTAGTGTGATATCTGAAAACTCAAACTATGAAGTCTAAGGTTGAAGAGAAGTGGTTTTGGATTTGCAACATGAAATTTTCAAAGACCTCACCAAAGCTTCATTTTGGAGTTACTAAGAAGGATCCAGGCTTAGTTTTTCATTTTCGTGTTTTAAACTTGTTTAAATGTTAGTCAAACATAGGTTTGACCAATTTCAAAATAAGCATAAAAATTCAAAAAAATCAAAAAATTGAAAAACCTGTGCACATTGTCTTGATATGTCATATATTAACGACTCAAGTTGATAAACAAGGTCTACATACATTCAAAACGAAAAATACATGTATCTAGTGTGATATCTGAAAACTCAAACTATGAAGTCTAAGGTTGAGGAGAAGTGGTTTTGGATTTGCAACATGAAATTTTCAAAAACTTCACCAAAGCTTCATTTTGGAGTGACTAAGAAGGATCCAGGCTTAGTTTTTCATTTTCATGTTTTAAACTTGTTTAAATGTTGGTAAAACTTAGGTTTGACCAATTTCAAAATAAGCATAAAAAATTCAAAAAAATTGAAAAACCTGCGCACATTGTCTTCATATGTCATATACTAACGACTCAAGTTGATAAACAAGGTCTACATACATTCAGAACGAAAAATGCATGTGTCTAGTGTGATATCTGAAAACTCAAACTATGAAGTCTAAGGTTGAAGAGAAGTGGTTTTGGATTTGCAACATGAAATTTTCAAAAACCTCACCAAAGCTTCATTTTGGAGTGACTAAGAAGGATCCAAGCTTAGTTTTTCATTTTCATGTTTTAAACTTGTTTAAATGTTCGTCAAACCTCCAATTTCAAAATAAGCATAAAAAATTCAAAAAAATGAAAATTTGAAAAACCTGCGCACATTGTCTTCATTTGTCATACACCAACGACTCAAGTTGATAAACAAGGTCTACATACATTCAAAATGAAAAATGCATGTATCTAGTGTGATATCTGAAAACTCAAACTATGAAGTCTAAGGTTGAAGAGAAGTGGTTTTGGACTTGCAACATGAAATTTTCAAAAAACCTCACCAAAGTTTCATTTTGGAGTGACTAAGAAGGATCCAGGCTTAGTTTTTCATTTTTATGTTTTAAGCTTGTTTAAATGTTGGTCAAACTTAGGTTTGACCAATTACAAAATAAGCATAAAAATTTCAAAAAAAATTGAAAAACCTGCGCACATTGTCTTCATATATAGAATAGATGTGTAGGAAAGTTATTTGGCTGATTTAGACAAGGTCGAAAAAACATTGCTTAGGAATGAGGCCATTTACCCTACCTTTGGAGCTCTTTTTAGCACATTTTTCATAAAAGTGAGTTTACTTCACAAAAGGGCTCGGATTTTGACATGATTCAATAGAAATAGTTCTAACGTTGGTCCCACATCATTCAACAGAAATACAACATCATCCATAATGTTTCATAGAAATACAACATCATTTAT
The DNA here is from genome assembly GCA_012064385.1 of Puccinellia tenuiflora. Taxonomy (NCBI): domain Eukaryota; kingdom Viridiplantae; phylum Streptophyta; class Magnoliopsida; order Poales; family Poaceae; genus Puccinellia; species Puccinellia tenuiflora. Next base: position 569,182 of record QRDG01001270.1, read on the forward strand.
AATGTTTCATAGAATCACTTGGTGCTCCTGGTGCTCCTCATGCTTCTTGCCACCACTTTGCTCCTTGTGATCCTTGTGCTACTTTCCACCATTTTGCTCCTTGTGATCATTGTGCTCACTGCTTCTTCTCTTCTCCTCTTGGTTGTCGGTACCTTGACTGTCTTCTTCGAACAGACCACAGAGCTGTACAAAACATAACGGGTAGTGAGATCATGTCAAGTGATAAATATACACTAGCATTGGCAAGATTTACATACCTAGCAGAACTCACAACCATAGAAGGTTTGTCACCATCTTTTGGAGCATCATTTTTAGCATCTTTTGGAGCATCATTTGGATCATCATCAAAATAATTGTTTGGATCGTCGTTAAAATCATGCGACTGCTGACCATCATTTGGATCATCATCCAAATCATGCGACTTCTGACCATCATTTTCATCATCCGAATCATGCGACTGTTGAGCATTATTTTCATCATCTGTTGCATCCGGCTGCTGACCAGGATTTTCATCGAAACTCTCTCCGAACGTTGGATCTACTACGTTATCACAATACTTACCAAAATGACCAGACCCACCACACCTTGTGCACGTACGCATCCTTGCTCCAAGTCCAGCTCCTTTGCTGTGATGTCTGAACAGACTCTTCCTCGGTCTACCTGCTGCTCTCTTCAGAACTGGAGCGCAAAGCTTGAATCCAGGGTCCACTCTGTCCCATTGTTGTTTTCCCTCCAAAGCAGGCAAGGCATGTGCATATGTGGCTTTGAAACTTGCAACAGAGTAGTACTCATGCACATACTGTTGTATGTTCCCTGCTGGACCTGAGAGAGAAGTGATGAAAAACAACGCATGAATGCATGGCAACCCAGTTATCTGCCATTGCCTACAACTGCAAGTTCTAGCTTCTAAATCCACTGGATATCTCCAGTCTCTCTTCTCTTTATCCAATACTGATACCTCTGCTTTGGTATCCGAGCATAGAGTCATGTTCATTACCAAGCCTCCTGTTTTCTGCTTCAATTCATTCATCACGGAAGGGATGATAATGTGGCCCATGAATTTTGCCTCAGCTACTCCTACACGAAAATGAAACTTCTTCGCGTATTCTATCCTTATCTTGTCAAGCAAATCCACCAAATAAAGATCCTTTAGTTTCCGGATCGTTGAGTTGAAAGACTCTGCAAGATTATTGTGCACATAGTCAACTTTGCTCAGTTCACTGAGTTGGCTTCTAGCCCATAACTTGGAGTGGTGTGTTTCCAAGTATTCCTTCACTTTGGCATTCTTGTATAACTACGTCATGTGGTAGTTGTGCTTCCTCACACTGCAAGTCAAAGATGCTGGCCATAAATTGTCGGTAAATAACTTTCCTTTGAATTTCTTCACAAAATTTGCAGCAAGGTGACGCATGCATTCCCTATGCTCTACTCCAGGGAACACATTGTCCATGGCCACCTCTAAACCCTTGCAGGCATCTGTATGAATTACCAACCCATTGGATGTGTGATACGTGTCAAACGTATCTATATTTTTTTAGTGATCCATGCTAGTTTTGTGATGTTGTCACATGTTTTTATTATCATATTAATCATTTTTATGCATTTTGTCGGAGTAACCTATTGACAAGATGCCCAGTGCCAGTTTCCTGTTTTTGCTGTTTTTGTATTTCAGAAAAACCACCACAGGAAATATCGTCGGATTGAGCTCAAAATTTACGGAGATTTTTTATGCGACGGAAGACACCAAAAGACCAAAGGGAAGCCCTGGGGCCTACCCACATGGCAGGGATGGCCTCCTGCCGTGGCCCCCCTGGCCCGCGGGTGGGACCCGCCCCTATTCCTGGTGGGTCCCCTCGGCCCCGTCCGACGCCTATAAAATCCCTAAAACCCTAATAACGACGGGGTGACCATTATTTTCCAGAAAAGTCATCCCGAGGCGCTGTCAACTCAAACCCTAGTTCGGGGGTGATTCTGAAGCAGATCCCGGCACTCTGTCAGAGGGGAGATTGATACGTCGCAAACGTATCTACTTTTCCAAACACTTTCCTATTGTTTTGCCTCTGATTATTAATGAATTTGTTTGGAACTAACCCGAACTGACGATGTTTTCAGCAGAATTGCATTTGGTGTCTTTCTTTTGTGCAGGGTTCAGAAGTTCGCGGATAATTCCAGAAAAATTATAAAAATTATTTTTGAGGGAAAAGAGCCACGGAGCCAGAAGATCGCGAGGGGGAGCCACCCCAGGAGCAGGGGCGGGTCCCACCCGCGGGTGGGGGCCAGGCCGCGGCAGGAGGCCGCCCCTGCCCCTGGGACCTCCTCTGGC